>JAQFZM010000703.1:0-26530 GCA_034695785.1 Galumna obvia
CAAATGATTTATTAATTGAAAAGAATTTAACAAATGTTTGTTCTGATGCTATAATACCTCATCTCTTATTTTATTGGTTACAAACCGTTTTATTGGAATTATATACGGTTTAAAACCGTTATATTGGAATTTTGTTAATTGGTATTATTAACAAGCTATTGGTTTGATAGAAAGAAGAAATTACTTTAATTCAAATGTTTTAGTGTATTCCTAATTAAATGCATAAAAAATTGGTAAAATAAAATTTTAATTAAATTTGTTTTGAGAATATTCTTTCAATAAAATATAATTTTCAGAATAAAAATTAATTCTTAGTCTTGGATTCAATTACATAATTATTTTGTGACGTTTCTTTAAACGACGCACCACAATAGTGGACAAGACTTATTATAATAAAAGTGTAGTATATGTAATCTTTTTGCACACCCATCCGCCCACTCATCCAGTTTGATTTGATTTTCAATTTTAAAATAATTGAATACTGAATAATTTTTTTATTAATTTGCTTAAAATAAAGTAATTTATTTTTTTTAAAAATATGTTTCAAAACATTTTTCTGGTGTTTCTGCCAATTACTATTTTTCAACAATTTAGTAATATATTAAGAGATAATTTATATTTAATTACAGTATCATATTAAAAAAAACTATAAAAAAAATTCTAATAAATAAAGTTATATCAGCAAGGGATATAATTTTACTTATTAGAATAAATGGGTTGAACCATTGAAAAGCTATCAAAGTCAAAGCAGGTTTCGGTAGTTATTATAATGATTGTATATTATATAATTAATTGATTTTATTGTCCGATTGTATACTATTTGTAAAAATGAGTTATAAATCCAATCAAAATATATATTTTATTAAATTTTTTAAAATAAATTATGCTTAACAACAAATTTTTGATTGGTAAAACATTAAAATATTTCAAAATCTTGCAAAGAATTATTAAAATTTCATTTTTCTTATTTGATATTTAATTGTTTGTCCTTTAATAAGATTTTATTAGCAAACAATCATTATTCTGATCATTTTGATATATTACATGTTAAAATTGTAATAAGATATATCGCTTTAAAGCAAATTAGTCTCAAATTTAGAAAATTTTCTGTTAATTTCAATGGTTTTTCAATTCCAAAATTTAAGTCTAAAACTTCGTAAACCATGATCAAAACAACGGATTGCCACATATCAATCATATTTATAAAAATAATAATGAATTTAAGGAACTTTCATTTAATATACATAATATATTTTATAAAATTATATAAGTTAATTTATGAAATTTTTAAGAAACCATAAATTTCTCTTCCCAAGCTCTATTATACCGAAAATATTTATATAATTCAAAATATTTCAATAAAAATAGTTTTATTTAATTTAATAGAAATTCATCAATATATTGTTAATTACTAATGTAGTTATTAAAATTAATTTTTTCCTATTTTTAAAAATTATTTAAAAATTTATTTAAAATTGATTATAATAATTATTTTTTTTTATTGTCTCAATTCTTTTTAGCCTTATTCTTGGATTCAATTACATAATTATTTAAAATAATGTTAAACATTGTTTATTATTAAATTTTATGCCATTCCATTGGATTATCGTTTATCAAATCAAAATACAAAAACACTGTGTTTACCAATCTTGCATAGATTGTCTGAAATATGGAGATGTTATAGATCATGAATTTATTTTTAATTAGAGATATTTACAAGTTAAAATTATTAATTAAGTATAAACAAATTTTAACCAATATTTAATAAAAGTGATTTTTGTGGAAATATATTTCGGGAAAGAGATGGCATCACAATGAGCAGTAATAGTAGATAGTGAACTTGCACTGCTTATAAAAATAAGTGAACGTTTTCATAATTCGGGAAAATCATGTGTTTAAATTTTTTTTTATACAAAAACTGATAATAGTTAACAAATATATTTTAAATTCAATTTAAACAATTTTTTAAATTATAAAAATAATTTCAATGATTTTATCAATTATTTCTATTAGAAATTTTAATAAAAATAAACTAATTATAAAATAAATAGGTTTACTTTCATAATACAAGCATTGAAATGAAGAAAATATTGTATTTTTTTTATTTCTAAGCTTTTAGTAAACATTAGTTCAGGTCTTATCTTATTTTTCCGGTTTACAAAACGCTCACTTATTTTTGATTCTCTAAACACTGCAAGTCTCCTATCTGTTATCACCAGGGACTGTCAGAAGGCGGAGTTATCTCACTGCTTACCCTCTTTTCTCCTTTACTGCTTTACTCTGCTTTTCCCTAAATATGTTATGGAAACCAATATCCATAGCAACTGACAGTCCCTGTAAATAAGTGTTTATATTTAAAAAATATATTTATTTAATTTTTCTGTCGATAAAATTTAGTTTAAATCAAAGTATATTTCAATGAAATTCATTTATTGTTTTTATTTATCGCTTCATTTAAAAGGTATTTAAGACCATATGTTTTGTTTAAAATTTGTTAAGAATATTAGTTGGGTTTCAATTAATTATTGAATAAAAAATTATGCAAAACTGTACTTTTATATGACATTAGGTTTTAAATTAAAAGTTTCAACACAAACAACATTTAATTTAACCTAATTTTACAGTTTTTCAGTAAAAACCGTTTAAAGGGATTATTAACAGGAAATTAGAATTTTGTTAAGAATTTCTCAAAAATTTATTATTTTTAGAATAGATTTTCTTAATATTCATTTTCTTTAAACTTAAAAGCACCAAGAACATATTCACTTCTGTAAGTAATGAATAGAGCTATACATTATTTAATTTGTTATTCATAATAAAAAATATAATAAAAAGATAAAAATTATTTTAAAATAAAAATTATTTTAATTTAATTAATAAAAAAGTTATCATGGTACAGTTAACTCTCCTATCTTGAATCGGTAGGGACCAGGATTTTGAATTCAAGATAGGAATAATTCAAGATAGAGAAAGTGACAAAAGTATCTAAATTATTAAATAATATGAATGAATATTAAGAATTATTAATATGTATTAATTAACAAATTTAGTTATATTTATTGATTATAATTAAAACGTAATTCATTTGTTTTAAATTTCTTTTTTAAAGGAATTTTGTAACGAAAATGTTATTCATATTATTTTTAAAAACTTCTTTTCAATCTGTTGTTTAAACAAAATTCAAGTTAAGAGATGCAAACAATAGCTTATGGGACCCGACTTTTGGATTCTAGATTCAAGTTAGAGGTTCAACATTGGAGACAATTTTTAATAGGGTTTCTATGGGAGTGAATCGGGTGTTGAAAAATAATTCAATATAGACTTGAATTCAAGATACAAGAGTTCAAGATAGGAGAGTTAACTGTATCATCGTTTCTGATGTGTCCACATATTAGAGTTTTATAACAATTATTATGTTTCAACAGTTACTGTATTTCACTTTTCCTATAAATTAGGCTAGGACCTTTTAAAACTTGAAACTATAAGCTGCACATGAAAATATAAGCTAATAAAAAGTATACCAAGATAAAATGCTGAAAAATTTAGAAACTATTAAAGTTTATTAGAATTCAATATTTTATTAGTTACGCGAATATAACTTATGCATAAGTTATGCATTCTTTTAATTGTGATTTAGATTACACTATTTCAATATTTATTAGATTTATTTGTTAACCCTTTTAAAAACATTATTAATAGTAATCGGTCAGTATTATTAATAGTGGTCGGTCTTTATAATAGAGATTTGACCATCATACAATGTATAGGAAAGGTGAAATATTTCACTTATAATTTATAACTTATAAATTATAAGTTATAAATGATTATTAAAGGGTACACTTTTTATATGAACTTGGTAATAGTATTTAAGAATATTAAAAACATCGCTCCCAATATGGCTCGATTAGCCGATTGTAAGCTATAAATTGTATGTTGATCATTTTAAACTCATAGATATCAATTATGGACACAAATCCACTTAAAGAACTTATTGTTTATTAAGAACTCATGAGTTAAAAATTTATTAAAAATGATTAAAATTGTGTTTGAAAACTGATTTCAAAAGGAATTAATTGAGTGCTATTGAGTGCCATCTCTTTGTCTTTTATTTAAATAAATGGACTTCACTTCACGTGTATTTGTTTTGTAATGCAATCGTTATTATCTCTATTCTAAAGACTTAAAAGGAATTAAAAGACATGTCAGACACCATCGACGGACAATTTGATGACGCGGACGAAGATTTCTCTTTAGATCCGATCAGTAAATCCGTTTCGCGACTTGAAATCGATGACAATTACTCAGACGAAGATTGGGATCAATTGGAATATTCAGAGGATATGAATGATTTTCGGATAAGTAGTGGACATAACACTAATTATGACTCAAATGGCGCTAAACATAAGTTTGAATCAAATCTGAAACGCTTTGAAAAATACGAAAATCGATTAATTGTCGACAAATACTCGATTCCAACGAAGAGTTTAAATATTTTGAATGAAACGACTCGTCGTTTAGAAGATGACCGCAAAAGAGTTAAGGATAAGTCTGACAGAGCGACACAACAACAAGTCTTGGATCCAAAGACACGAATGATTTTATTCAAACTTATTAACAGACATTTAATCGAAGGAATAAATGGAGTGATTTCTACGGGAAAAGAAGCGAATGTATATCACGCCAATAGTCACGAGGGGTTCGACAGAGCCGTCAAAATATATAAAACTTCTATTTTAACGTTTAAGGATAGAGACAAATACGTGAGCGGAGAGTTTCGCTTCAGATATGGTTATTGTCGACATAACCCCCGAAAAATGGTCAGAACGTGGGCTGAAAAGGAAATGCGAAATCTGTCGCGAATATATCAATCGGGTATTAATTGTCCCAAACCTTATGTTCTTCGGAGTCATGTATTAGTAATGGATTTCATCGGAACTAATGGACTTCCGGCTCCACTACTCAAAGATGTAGAGCTGTCGGAATCAAAGGCCCGACAACTTTATATGGATTGTATTCTTATAATGAGACGACTCTTCAGTGTTTGTAAATTAGTTCACTCAGACTTAAGTGAATTTAATTTACTTTATAACGACTCAATAGTTTATGTAATCGATGTCTCACAATCTGTTGAAAGCGAACATCCGATGGCTCTCGAATTCCTTCGAAAGGACTGCACTAATATTAATGACTTTTTCCGCAAAAACTCTATTCAAACGATGACTACAAAAGAGTTGTTTGACTTTATTACTGATCCAAACATTAATGACGACAATATTGATCGCTATCTCGAAAGAGCTCAAGAGATCGCTTCTAAAAGAAGTTCTCAGGAATTGGAAGAACTATTAAAAGTAGACGAAGAAGTTTTCAAAAAAGTTTATATTCCTCAGCGGTTAGAAGAAGTGATAGACTTTGAAAGCGATGTTTTGAAAAAAGATAAAAAAGAAATATTTTATACAACAATTACTGGAATGAAAGCAGACTTAACCGGTGCTACACTTAAACCTTCAATACTGGACGAAGAAAAGGATTCTATTGAAGATAATAGTGATTCAAATGAAGAGGACGACTACCTCTCAGATAATGAAAATATTAGTACTTTTCTTAATTCTGGACGACCTAAGGATGAAACCCCTGAAGAAAAAAAGGTTTTTTCGATTCATTGCAATAAAATGTAATAAAATTCAATTATTTTATAGTTAAGAAAACAATTGATTAAAGAAGAAAATAGAGAAAAACGTAAAAATAAATTACCGAAACACGTGAAGAAACGTAAAGAAAAATTGGGTAAAAATCCGAGAAAAGCATAAATTTTATAAAAATGTCTAATGTTTTAAAATTATTTTTTAATAATTCAAATTCACAAATATATAGGTTTTGGCAGAAATACATTTTATAAAAATAATGTATTTATCGTTTATTTTTAATATGTTTTTTGTTATGACCTCTGGAACTGTTTTGTAAATCAATTATTTTCTTTTTATCCCTATTTTTATTCTTAACGTTTGCGTTCTCATAGAAATGAACGCCTATTTTCTTAGGTTTTGCCTCCCGTTCCACTTTTCTTTTCTGTTTTGAAGTCAATTTTTTTGAATTGCTTTCATTTTGTTTTCTTTTCTTATTTGGAGGACTTTTTTCATTTTCTTCCGGAATTTCTATGTTTGAGTCGTCAGAACTTTCTATCTCTTCATTATTTTCAATTTCTTCTTCACTCTCAACGACTTCTTCTTCATCTGATTGGAACAGATTTGTGTCATCACTTTCAAGAGTTTGTATATCTTCTCCTGAAAATTCTAACTCAACCTCTACTTTAGACAAATTCTGTCTAATGTTTGGGCCCTTCGATTCACTCGACATTTCATTGGTTTCAACATTTAGTGTTTCTTTTGTTTGATTCTCTTTTTTATTTTTCAAATCGTTTTGGGTTTCCTGTCCTTCAGGTAGGGGTGGTTTCACAAAATATGGAAGTTTTCCTCTCTGCCAATCATTCAAAACCATTTTGGCGACAGTATTAGTGTCAGGTTCTCCTCCTTTTAATAGTTTACCCATTCGTTCGGCATTTTTTTTGAGAAAGTCCTCAGAATCGGTCCAATCACTCACTTTATAAGTTTTAACTAAATATTCGGTTTTAACCCTTTCGAGAACTGTTGGAATGTGGTCTTCCGGGTCTTTAACATTCTCGACACGAACTATACCTTTGAGCACAATTTCAGTATCGGTGTCACCACTCGGGTAGACAACACCCGGACAGTCAATTAAATAAATTCTTCGCATTAAAGTAATGTATTGCCAGACTTTAGTCTCTCCAGCGATGGGCGCGACGTTACAAACTTTTTTCGCTTTTAATGTATTTATTATCGAAGATTTGCCAACATTTGGATAACCGATAAAACCGACAGAAATTTGTTTTTTGTCGGAATGAAGTTTAGAGAACTGTCTCAACAAATTAATGAGAGCTCCCTTTCCAAATGGATTCTTAATCGATGCTCTAAAAGCCATTGTTGGGTATTCTTTGGATAGAGTTGTAACCCATCTCTGAGTGACCCAAACGGGCACTAAATCACATTTATTCAGAACCAAAACCAAGTGTTTGTGTGGTTTTTCTTTGCGAAGATAGCGCTCTATTTGTGGCGATCGCGTACCGTTTGGGTCGCGCGCATCCAATACTTGGATCACAACATCACTGGAATCGACAACTTTGTAGAGTTCGTTCCAAATCCTTTTAGAGGTTCCCTTTTTCATAACAAGATCTCTGACCTCATCTCTAGTGTCCGCTGTTTCGGAGACAAGATTTGGGTCTTTACTTTCCTCATACGAATCATTCTTTTTGTGGACCGAATCAATAAAAGTACTCAAATCATCGCATTTAATGTTCGGTCGTTTTCTGTTCGCTTTTTTGCCAAAAGTCTTCCCAAAGCTTTCGGTGTCGAGAATATGAACGCGAGAATACTTCGCCCTTTCATTCAATAAAGTGATCGGAAGTTTTGTTTGTCTCATAACCACTCGATAGGGATCGCGAACCGCTTTTCCTAATTCTTCCTGAAATTTCTGTAAAGCGTTTTGAGTAACAGTTCGTGTATTTCCAAACCATTTCTGATTCGGTGCTATTCTGGCGACGGAACCGCTCGCGAGAGTCGACTGAAAGGGCGCCGCTTTTATGATCCGTCCCTTTGAATCTCTTATGGGTTTCGAGTTTTTATACATAAGTAAGCGTTTAATCGTTGACTTATCCCTCAAATGAGTATCCTTTGGATCCTTAATTCGGTCCACATTTAAGCTGTGATTTCCTGTTTTGAAGCCCTCCCGAGGCTTAGACACAGAAGTACTTCCTTTTCGTCTTTTTGCCATTTCTTTACTTAATTTATGACAAAATTAAATACAATTTGCGATTAAATATACGAATGAATTGAATTAAACGTTAAGAACTACAAACTCTTAAGTCTTAACACATGGTTTGACAACATTTTAAAGGACACCAAATGTGTCGAACAATGAGAGACATCTATTGGTTGTCATCAGTTGTTAAGACGAGAATCAATGAAAACTCATTTGATTTGAAAAAGGATTCGATTTAATTCGAATTCAAATATAATTCTATTATTTATTGACTAAAACTAAGACTAAAATCAGAGCAAAAAAATTGTCCGAAAAATTAGTTTTCAAACGAAACTTATTTATTGAGTAAAACATTATTTTTGAAAATTATTGTAATTAATGTTAGATTACGTAAACATTGAATGAAAGTGAGGTTTTCCTCAAATGAAATAATTGATGGAATCATTAATTAATTTGAAGGAATGGATTCATTCTTAAGGGATAGACTGTCACTATTGACGGCTATCGGTTGTGGAGTAGCCTTTGGAGTGTCCGGTATTTACACTTATTATGTGACCAATAGACAAATCAATCGACAAATCGATAGTTTAAACAATACTATTGAAGATCTAAAAAAAGAAGTGAAGGAATTAAGGATCGCATCGGTGGCCGCTTCGATGGCCGCCTCTCAAACTCATTCTCCCATTCATTCACAAGTCTTCGAGTTTAACGCTTCCAGCGATCAATTCATTGATGGACTCAATTATTGTGAGTCAAATGAATTTGAGAGCAATCGGTCACAAATAGACTCACAATTGACGGCTCCTCCCATTGACAACAGTATCAGTACTGATGATAACGAAGAATACTTTGATATCACTGAAGTGTTGGTCTAAATATAGTTTAAATACTTTATTTAATGAATAATATCTTCATTTCAGAGAAACAGAATCCGAACAAAACCTTTCAATTATTTGCCAAAAGAGTGTCGACAATAAGAACCACAAAACAGAGTTCTCTTTAGAGGAATGGATTGAAAACTACGATAAACTTTTAGAAGACCTTTCGGTTAATAAGAAAGAACTCTATCAACAGATAATCACAATTCAGAAAAAGGTATTTCTATTTCTTATCTTAAAATTGAATTTTAAATGAATTTGATGTGAAGTATGAGAGAAGTGGAGAAGTTTTGTGGCGATCGGCAAAAGCCACTCATTTGTATGGAATCGCAGCTGAAAAAGAAGGCAATTCTCAACTCAAAAAGAAATTAGCGTTTGAGGCCCTCGACTTCGCCACTAAAGCCATTAAATATGATCAACAAAATGCTGAATGTCATAAGTGGTACGCCATAACCATTGGAACTCTTGGAGATTATGTCACCACAAAAGATAAGATATCAAATGGACATCAATTCAAAAGTCATGTCGATATTGCGCTCAAACTTAAGCCAAACGATCCCTCACTTCATCATATGTTGGGCCGGTTTTGCTTTGAGATCGCAAACTTGTCTTGGGTTGAGAGGAAAGTGGCCTCCGCTCTCTTCTCTAAAGTACCCGAATCTTCATTCGATGACTCTTTAAATCATTTGATTAAAGCCTATGAATTGAGACCCGAATGGAAAGAAAATATTCTTTTCATTTCAAAGATTCTAATCAATCAAAAAAAGTATTCCGAAGCTCTCAAATGGACTGACAAAGGACTGGCGCTTAAGACTATCGGTGAAGACGACGTTTTAGCTCATCAACAGTTAGTTTTACTCGACTCTAAATTTTCAAAATACAGATAATATTACTATTTCTCCAATAGTTTTAGTTTTAATTAATAGTAATTTGAATCAAATAATTCAATCGATTGTTTTTTTATTTTTATTTTAAATTTTTTTGTTAATTATATTTAATATATTTCGAACAAACAAACGGCCAAAATATAAGACATTCCTTCAGTGATATTTGAATAAATTTTTTAATTCAAATAAATATAAAAAACTGAAAAATGAATTTTTACTTAAAATCCTATTTGACTTCTGAAGTGGTTTTGAAGGTTTCTATTGTTTTTAATTCCGAGTTTTAAATCATTTCTTCGTTGAATTCTTTGGATAAAAACTATATCTTTAGCCCTTTGAAGGGCTGCCTCTCCAGTAATACCCGTCCAACCAAGAGATCGGTATTTTGACATAACTCTATCTAAAATAGCAGAAGACTTGTGTTTTCCCTGATTTTCGGCCAAAGGTTTCAAATTCTGTTTATAATAACGGGAAAGCGATCGGTGGCCGATGACAGCACCCGATGGAAGAGTCAACTGCCAGTCCTCGTCATCCAAATGAGGAATTGAAATCTCTTCGTCTGACTTATCGTTATTATCGAAGTCGGGATAACTGGAGCTAAAGTCATAAAAGTGTGAATATTCGAGGATATGGTTGTTGTAGTGATTAATCTTTGTGTGTCCCAAATCTCTCATATGCTGTTGCGCTGATCTGACACTTTTGAAACGCTTTCCTGAATCACAACACCAAAGACAGTAATGACCGAAACCTACTTTTTCCCCCAAATAAGTGAGTAATGACTCCATATCTTTCAGATATTCCACGTCTGGAATAAAGAAGGAGTGCTTTTGAGACATATGACACACATTGTCTTCAATTGTATCACTCGATTCATCACAAAATAGGCATTCATTTGGTTTAATGGGTTCTCCGCCATCGATGTCTTCAATATCTTCATCGCTATCAACGCTCTCCCACTCAGAGTCAGATCCAGAGTCTGAGTCTTCAATGTTTTCAATAATTGGTTTATTTGTAATGTCTTTAATCGAGTCTTTGTTAGAATCGAGATTTGGTTTGACTTCTTTAAGTTTGTCATTACTTTTGGCACAAATTTTGTGTTTTTTACTGTCATTATGTTGTGAGAGAGCCCTACCATTAGTGAAATGTTTGCCACAACACTCGCAGTAAAGACTTGTCTTCGAGTCTTCAGGTGTTTCTCTTTTGGATTCATGTAATCGTTGGACACGTGAGTAGTGTTCGTGAGTGACCGGAGCCAAAGAGGCTAACTTTCGCTTTAAGTTATATGAGTGCCACTCACTCTTGTAATGAGTCCGTTGAGTGTCTGCCGTCGAGAGAACGACCCGACACGACAAACACGTGTATGAATTCATCGACATTTTTAATAACAATTATTTCAAAACAACGTTTTAAATACGAATAGCCTTTAAAAGCACTCAAACCAAGAGTGGACTCAAACTCCCCCTAAAATCAATGAAAAAGACTCTTCCGATAAATACAACACTTTCTCAACGATTCGTTCAAAACAAACGTCGATTAATGACTAATGATTTGCAAAAATTAAATCGAAATAAAAGTTTATTAAAAAGAGTTTGTCTTCAGTTATGTTTTAATCAATTGTTTGCAATGAAATCAAATCAAAGAAATAATAAATTGTTTTTATGAGAGAATAATAATTAGAAGAAATGATGTGATAATTGTCAGTAGTTTGAGTCGTAGGCTTTGAGTCAAGAATTGTATGTATTGTGTAATTAGACAGCAATTGGTTAGTCTTAGAGTGACGTAAGAGTGAGTCGAGTGTCGGTTTCAGTCCTATAAACTAAAACTGAATGAATGCATGTTTTTTGCGTCGCTTTCATTGCATTCTTTGCTTTCACTGCAATTGATTGATATCTTTGAGTTGTGATTCAATTTAATTCTCAACAAATTGTTTGATTAACTGATTTGTTGGCCAATAGTTGTGTGAGACTCGAGTAATAGAGTCGTATCGATAGAGTGCTATCACTCAGTGCTGTCCATTAATTGCTCTAAATTTGCGAATACGTGCGAACAATAAACACAATTAATTTATATGAAGTCTTCATTCAGTCATTTCGGTATTCATTCACTCATTTATTCATTTATTTTTATTCTATTATTTTATTCTATATTTTAATAAATATTTAATTAGTGTTTAAACTTTTAATTAATATTTTAAACTATAATTTATTTAAACCCAAACCAAACGTATGTATGAATTGTCTAAAAGTAGTTAACTATTGAAAGATGGCTTCGAATCCAATATGTTTTCAATCTTTTCATAATTATTTGATGCAATCGTTTTGCCTTTAATTTAAGATTTAATGCTTTTAATATTAAGTTTAATTATCTTTAATTGAAATGCTTTGATTTCATCCATTATTTGTCAGATAATTGTCTTAAATATTGGTTTGAATATAATTTTCCTCAAAAATTAGTGATATTTTGTGCGCAAACACTGCACTCATGTATCAAAAGCTTCCGCTAAAGTAATCCAAAGCCAATTGAAACCATATTTTGTCAAAACTGCGACAAATTTGGCCTAAATTTCAATTTGATTTCTTTTAATTAATTTCGAGTCAATACTATACTATAATACTTTTTTTAATCTAAATTTAGTCAATAAGTGTAGAGTCGAGCAGTTAATCATTTTATGACTTAATGCCAAAAAAAAGAGTATATTTTGTCGATTCATCGAATACTCTTCTATTTATAATTAGAGTTTTGGTTGATTTGTCTTCAATTGTTTCAATAAATTAATAATTTAGTTGTCATTAATGGCAAAAGTAGTGCCAAAAACGCATTTATATAAGACTAGCGGTCAGTGACGGCATCACTTATACTAAACAACCATTAAATTGAAAGGAGTCTTATAAGAGTCTATTGAAGTCTAATTGCATTACATTTACGATTAGAGACCGTTTGAGTTAATCAAACGAAACGTTATCACTAATATTGCTTTAAAGTCGACAACATTTTTGATTTATTAATGTTTTAATTTATGAATTGATTTAATTGTATGTAATGTCAGAATTGTCTGTTGGACTCAAACCCGTGTCAGCGCTCTCTTCTACCGATAGAATAGACGATCAAAACTGTATTCAAAGCCAAAGGATATCATTAATATCTTCGCAGTTTATGCCTTGTCATCGCTCACCACACCCTCCAAACCTTTCGAATTCGCGGTAACTATCGGTCACTCATTGATTGTTAATTAATATGAATTTAAATTAGGTATTCAACCAGTGTTAGTACCGGTAGTCAAAGAAAATTACAGCCCTTTCGGTCGTGACTTACTCTTTGCCACAAATCACAAATAATTCGTATTATATGTGGGGGTCGTCTCAAAGTCGATGCAAACAGAATAGCATTCGATTACACATCAAATCAAACCCCAAATATTTAGTCAAAACCAAAAAAATTAAATTTAGTTTCGCTTTAAAATTATTTTAAAAGAGTCGTCAAAAAAGAGTTAAGAGAATGGCGTCGGTTAATGTGAACCGTAGTCTAAACGATCAGTTTTATCGCTACAAAATGCCTAAAATTATCGCTAAAGTCGAAGGAAAAGGAAATGGAATTAAGACTGTTATCGTAAATATGGTAGAAGTGGCTAAAGCTCTGAATCGTCCGCCGATGTGTAAGTATTCAATTGAATGGAACCCACGAATAAAATATTGTATTTTCAGATCCGACCAAATATTTTGGATGTGTTTTGGGGGCACAAGTAAATTGTGATCTCAAAAACGAGCGCTATATTGTAAACGGTGCTCACGATTCTAACAAATTGCAAGATTTGTTGGACGGCTTTATTCTAAAATATGTTTTATGCAATTCATGCGAAAATCCTGAAACTGTTCTAACTATAAATCAAAAGAAAGGAACCATTACTTCGAGCTGTAAAGCCTGCGGATACAGTGGTCTTCTTCCCGGAGCCGACAAATTGACGACTTATATTCTGAAATATCCGCCAAATCAGGTCATAACTTCAGGCGCTTCAGTACAACACAGCAAAAAGAGTAAACGTAAAGCCAAAGACGGGGATAAACCTCAAAATGGAGACTCAAACGACAGAAATAGTCCTCAACACGATTCCGATGAACTCAACGATGATTCTAATGGCGTCGATGATGACGACTGGTGTGAAGACACTGATGCCGATGCTGTCGCTCGTCGTATGGAAGAGTTGAGTGCTGGCGCTAAAGGGCTTATGTTAAACGACGACTTAGAAAAGTCATCTGAAGAAAGACTACAAATATTCTTCGACTTCACAAAAGTATTTAATTATTTGGTCTTAATTTATAATTTATAAATTGTTTGATACAGAAAAAGAAAAACGGCACTAACGGACCACTCGATGCTTCTCTTCAAAAAGAAATTGTAGCGGAGGCCGAAAGACTGGATGTTCGCGAAAAGGCTGTAATTGTTTTGTGTGAACTCCTTTTCGACGATCCCTCGAAAATCATTCAACAAATAAAAACTCATCGATTGCTGTTTTTGCGCGTAATTTCATACAATTCTAATAAACTCTTTAAATATTTTAAATACTTATACTGTTATCCATAGTTTACAACTGAGAACAGTAGAGCTCAGAAATATTTGTTGAGAGGACTCGAACTAACTGTTAAGGAATTTCGGGAACAACTGATGCCACGCCTTCCGGCCATTCTTAAGCTCCTCTACGATTTGGATATATTGGATGAGAAGGTGCTCCTCGAGTGGGGCTCTAAAGTCAGTCTAATCTCTTTTTTTAAAAATATTAATGAATTTGTTTTAAGGCTCCGAAGAAAACAGTGGGAAAAGAGATCGCTCAAGAGATCTTTGAAAAGGCACAGCCTTTCATTAAATGGCTTAAAGAGGCTGAAGAAGAAGACTCTGAAAGCGAAGACGAGGAAGAAATCGAAGTGGTTTATGACGAACGCATACGACCCGACAAAATCATACAAATAGAAGAACAACCGGTTGTGGACAAGAAAACAGTTGCGGACAACAACAAAGCCAACGATGACATAGACATCGATGCTATTTAGTCGACACCCAATTCTACGTCAATTCGATTTTGCTTTCAATTCAACTTATTTTTTATGATTTTGTGTTTAAAAACATGAATTCGATTTAGATTTCAATTTAATTGCAATTCTTTTATGATTTCAGTTCTGATTTATTTCGAATACATTTTGTCTCTCAATTGAATGCTTTGTATATCGAAAGTCATTCAATCTTTTGTTTTATCTCTAATTATAATAAAATTAATTAATATTTGCATTGAAAGGATTCGCTCATTATTTTTATGAAGTTTCGTTGTCAACACTTTTCACTGTCTCTACAATTTGGGTTTTGTTTGTTTTGCAAAACAGATGTATTACTCAATCATTCGAAACATTTTATTTACTTTTAAACTAAGTTTTGCTTTTATTGAACTAAATTTCAAATGTGTTATCATTTGAAACCAAAAATGATTGTCGTTTTGGCTAAAGTTTACTAATTTTACAAAAATATCAAATTTTATGAAAAATGAAATTATTTTCAGTTCCGTTAAAATCACTCAAATCGACATAAATTTTAATTTGTTTTAATTGCTTTTAAATGAATTCTTTAATTAATAAATAAAATCATAAATTTATTCATAAGAAAAAAGTCAGTCATTCGAAGTCTTTTATATTAATTTTAATATTTTGTTATACAAATGTTTCGCAACATTTTTGATGATTACATCAAATCTCTTATTGTTTTTTATGCAATTATTTGACACATTTTCTAATAACAGTTATTGTCTTCTCTTAAAAATAGTGGAACTGCTCTAAATAGTTAATTATTGAATGAGGAAAAGTGAACAAATGGAACTAGATTAGATTATTTGTCAAAGAAAATGGTGAAATTCTCATTTTTATGATCTGTATTTAATATTTGGAGAATAACTCACTTTCAATAAGAGCTACAAAAAGCTATTATTTCAGTTAATTATAGTTTAGACAAACTTTAGTGCGTTATTTAAATTATTTTAATAGCAATGGATTTACGAATGAAAGGGTTCGGAAAGGGATGAAAAAAGGGCACAAAACAAGATAAGAGTAAAATAGAACCAGTTTTGTGCGACACTCAGTGCAGAGGCACTCAAATATAAATGAGAGCTCGCATTGAAATGACGTCAGACTCGTAGCCATTGTTTCATAACATTTGATAAAATATTGTTTTGTTATACTATTGAATGTGTGTTGACTCATACGACACACATTTTATTAAATTAAATCATTTATTAATCATTTGGTTTAAAATATTTTTTAATTGTATTGATATTGAAATCTATTTCTCATATTTTATATATTTTACTAAAGTTTTTATTGAATCCAATTATTTGAAGTCTTAGAAAATTTGAGTGAAATTTCAGTTTTTGAGGGATTTTTATGTTTTAATTTCAAACTTCAAAACATTTCATAATTTGAAGAAAACATTATTTGAAGACTATTTGAACACTATTTGGACACTATTTAGACACTATTTAACCAAATAAACAAACATTTGGTAAGTTTTAAAGTATCGTTAAATTAATATTTTATAATAAATGATATAATTTAACAGTTTTTCGGCAAAAATCTTAATCGACTTTTGGTTGAATTTGTAAATTACAGATATATATATAGTATAGAGAATATGAACATAGTATGAGCATAGTATGAGCATGGACATTTGAAAGGATTTAAACCTTTTGATTTATTTAAGCTAAACATAACAACGAAAGTTTAATTTTGAAAAGTATTGAACCGATTAATTACAAAATGGTATTAAATTTGTCGGTGAGGGGAGGGGTAAGGCATGGGATGCCATACGATGAGAAGGGGTGCGGTTAAGGCCTTTTAAACTAATTTCATAAATTAATTTCCATATATTTTTGAAATAATTATTTATTAGTTTTAATCAAATTTTTTAAAAATTTACCAAAAGTTGCATTTTTTAGGCAAAATTCTGTTAAAATTGAGCGGAAATTCCACTGATTTTAGAGATAATAAAAGTAATCAATAATTGTTTTATATATTTTTGTATTACATTGAATCAAATATTAGAAATCGATTTAATATAAATATTGATATCAATTAACAAATACTAAACATATTTATGAAATAATTTAAATTTGACTGAATTTATGCAAATTTTATAATTTGTTGGAAATATATATTTGGTCTCATTTTTTCTATTATTTGCATTTCAATTGATTTTTAATATTCTTTCAAATATTTATGAAAAGTTAGTCTTTATTTTTGACTCTATGTTTGAATTAAATTTAAAACTTTGATAAACGATTGAGAATTAGATTCAATGAAACATTAAATTTGTGTTTTGGTTGACGAGCGATGGTTTGACCGAATGTGACACTCGTTTGAGTCGAGAATACAATTTATTGAGAGTTAGAACCAAATTAAGAGTTAATGACTGCACAAAACGTATGGATTGTTAAGTGACCCGTAAAGTAGTCTATAGTTCTCATTAAAAAAGCTTTTGTCTCAATTGGTATGTCTTTGAGATTAGGGCCACTTCTCAGACATTTTTTTCGGTTGAATTTTAAACATTTGTTGAAATTTATCAGAAGTTTTCTCACTTTTTAAGTTTATTTATATTTTTAGTCCGTTTGAAGGAAATAAGAGATCGGATGACTGTTTGTCACAAATATATGTGTTTTCGCGTCAATTGTTTCGCGAATTTCAATGAAATAAATGGTATTTTTGTTTCTTTTGAGTTAAAAATGTTATGAAAATGATTTGATTTTTACCGAAAGATTGTCTGTCTTTTAGTCAATTATTCAATTGTTGTCATCGAATATCACTAAATGGTTGGGTTTTGATAGGATTAATCCAAAAGGAGTCGACACTATGACGGCTATGACTCAGGACGAGATCATTACTAACACTAAAACTGTGATTCAAGGCTTAGAAGCGCTCAAAAATGAAAACCATTCAATCCTTTCTGGCCTTTTGGCGTCACTTCAGGTCGTAAGAGAAACGGCCAAAACGGGTGACGCAAACACTCGACTTATGGAAGAAAAAGCGTCAATCATTCAAAAGAGCATTGAGTCTATAGAACTCGGTTTAGGAGAGGCACAGGTTATGATGGCTTTGGCCGGACATCTCCAGACCATTGAGGCTGAGAAACAAAAACTTAGAGCACAAGTGAGACGTCTCTGTCAGGAAAACGCGTGGCTCAGAGATGAGTTGGCTAACACTCAACAAAAACTTCAGGCATCGGAACAAATGGTCGCCCAATTGGAAGAAGAAAAGAAACACTTGGAGTTCATGAATTCACTCAAGAAATATGACGGACAGGAATCAACGGTATGACATTTCTGTTCACTTTTAAAATAAATTGTTTGCGATTAACGACCAAATAATCTGTTTTGCATTCAATGTCTCACATTTTTCTTTCTTTTATCCCTCTTTTGGAAACTTTTTAATTACTTTAAGTAAATTTATCTCTTCTATGAAAAGTTATATTCAAAGAGATTCCTATAAAACTGTTTGCCTTTTGTGTTGTTTTTTGTTCCAATCGGTGATATATGTCATACCTTTATGCATGTCTTCACACAAATATTTTTTTCAGTCACGTGTGAAACCCGGATCTTTACCACCTAGCAAAATCCCGACTCTCTTTAGATCATCGCATGAGGACATCCGCGACAATAATGTCTTTATTTATTAATTAAATGAATTGAAATTAAAACTTAAAAATAATATTTACTTTTCAGATCTCTGAGGACTCCTTCAGCGAAAAGAGTAAAACTGAATCCGAACCGCCTCTGGATTTAGGATTTCCTGATGACGACGACGATGTGGTACATCCGGATGGGATGACACCTACCCCTCCCGGACAAATGGCTGCCGCAGCAAACGCTGGCTACGAAATACCCGCCCGTTTGCGAACTTTACATAATTTAGTCATACAGTATGCATCTCAGGGTAGGTATGAGGTGGCGGTTCCCCTCTGTAAACAAGCCCTCGAAGACTTAGAGAAGACAAGTGGCCATGACCATCCGGATGTGGCAACCATGCTCAATATACTGGCTCTTGTTTATAGAGATCAGTATAAATATAGAGAAGCGGCAAACCTTTTGAACGATGCGCTTACAATCAGAGAAAAAACATTAGGAGAAAACCATCCGGCAGTGGCCGCAACTCTCAATAATTTAGCGGTGCTCTACGGAAAAAGAGGTCGTTATAAAGAGGCGGAACCCCTTTGCAAAAGAGCTCTTGAGATTAGAGAAAGAGTTTTAGGAAAATCACATCCGGATGTCGCCAAACAACTCAATAATTTGGCGCTTTTATGTCAAAATCAGGGAAAATACGATGAGGTCGAGAAGTATTACTTACGCGCTCTTGAAATTTATGAAAAGGTTTTGGGTCCGGACGACCCAAATGTCGCCAAAACTAAAAACAATTTGGCCTCAGCTTATCTAAAACAAGGAAAGTATAAGGAGGCAGAGCTTCTCTACAAACAAGTGTTGACCAGAGCTCACGAACGCGAATTCGGAAGTATTGACGCTCAAAATAAACCGATTTGGCAGTTGGCAGAAGAACGCGAAGAAATCAAAAACAAGAACGGAGTGCCTAATAATCCAGAGTACGGCGGATGGCATAAGGCTGTTGATAAGTGGTAAGTGATTGAGTGGTTCTCACTTTTTTTAATTAACAAAAGTTAATGTTTGTCTGAATAGCCCTACAGTTGCGACTACTCTTAAGAATTTAGGCGCTCTTTACAGAAGACAAGGAAAGAATGACGCGGCAGAAGTACTCGAAGAGACTGCACTCAGAGCTAGAAAAGAGGTATTCAATTAAGAGTTCACTAAAAAGAAAAAAAAAGACAATTTTTTATTTGAAATGAATTGTATTATTTTGTATGAATTGTTAATATATTTAAGAATGTGTTACCTTTCGGACAGGCATTCGACGCGGCTGTACGACAAGGCAAGTCTCCCCATTATTTAAGTACTGATTTTATAGCTGCACAACAGCCCAGAGATAAAAGACGATCCTTTTCTAAGGATAGCAGTCGACGTGGGTCTCGAGAATCTTTAGATAGTATGGCCGACAGTCTGGCCCTCGCCTCAGATGATGTGAGTACCAGTCATTTGACTGTTCCCTCCAGAATCCCGATACTCCTTAAAAATAGAAACATTGGGCAGACATTTGAGGCAAAATTTGTCTATTAATTGGTCTTTACTTAATTAAAACATTGCATGAATAATAAGTCAGTTATTGGGCGCACACCACAATTGGAGTTTATCCAAATAAGTTCCTATCATTTAATCGAAACGTATTTATTTATTTTATATTTCAAAGATATTTATTTTGAGATTATTTTAATTTATAACAAACTGTAAGAAACTATTGTTTTGGCGCTTTTGGAGTGAAATAAACTTAATTTCCTTAAAATTCTTTGGTTTCCAAAACGACTCCATTTTATTCTACTTTATTTCCTTTTGAAGTCTGTGTTCTCACGAATTCATTGCATTAATAACTTTTCACAACTCTCTCTCATTCGACTAACAATTAATTGGATCCGAGTTTTGTTGCACTGAATGACAATTTGCACTTTGATTTTGTTTTTCATTTTATGTAAATCCCAAACAGCCGTCATCTCCAACCGTAGCACTAATACAAAGAACGACTTCCGAAGTGAATCTGAGTGACCAGTCAGGGACAGGGAGTCGATCAGGACTTAAGTCTAAATTATTCAGCGCATTGGGATTTCACGGCCCGACCTCTTCCTCTTAATTCACGTTAATTCACATCTAATATATCATTGAATGCTCTGATATTTTGTTTTTCCTTTTATTCAAAATTATTCCATTTATTTCAATCATTGGTTTAAATTAAGACTCATTTTGTTTGTAAACCTTTTATTTTTAGTCATTTGTAATGTTTTATCGTTTTTTTTTCAATAATTATTTGAATTTTATTTTTGTCATAAAATCATTGCATTCGACAATAGTTTTATATGAAACGTATGCCTATAGTCTGTGATAATTATTTTTATTTGCTCTCAAACTTCTGTTAAGATTATGTTTAATATCAAAAACGAATTTCTGACTTAATTTAAAAAAAAACATTTAATTTTCATTTAAATTAAGAACAATAGAGAGTTAAGGGATATCTTTGTATAAAATATTTACTCATTTTTTAAATTTAATTTTTTTTGTGAAATGAAGTGATTTATTAAAATATTAGTTATTGTATGAAAAGTTATTAAAGACATTTGAAAATAAACATATTCTTCGATTAAATATTTTATTTAAGTTTTTGTGGAAAAGCGCTAAATAGTGATGTCTGTTCTTATCAGTTACTCTCATTTGGGATCCCTTTTCCTTTTTTTTATGTCTTTTGTAATACTTACAACTTTTGACTACTTATGAAAATATAGTTAAACGAAAACACAAGTAATTCCTGTGCTAACAATCATATGAAGCACAGCCTTTCACTCAACAAACTTAGTTCATCATTACGTCGAAGTAGTGCTAAACTATTGCAGAAAATCAAAACGACTGACTATTATTCAGATTTAATTAGCTCCAGGTTAGTTACTTTCTCACAATCATTTGGTTAGTCAGAGCTCTGCACTTCTTTGATTCCTTCACTTATTCTTTATATTAATTGATTGATCACTCATTTGTCACAAACTCCTGATTTGTCTGTATTTTTGTTGAAATGTGTATAAAATTAATTTAAATAAATTTATAATTATTTTGGTTTAGAATCAAACGAACGCATTCAATGTCAAACATAACTCCAGATCCGGAAACTTATGAAAATCTATTATCGATGAGAGACAAGACTTCGAGTTCTCTTCATTTGCAAACTTCATAAAAACATTCCTTTATTTAAAAGAAGAATTTACTTTCAAAGCAAAATAGTTTACAACTAAATAGTATTAAAACAATCGAATTTTTATTAATTTTGTAACATTTGTTTGTAAATCTTGTAAATCAACAAAATATTAGTTTATATTTAAATTCATTTTTAAAAGTTTTGAGAGTATTCTTAGAAAATATTAATTTGATTTCCATTTCAAAAGTATCGAAACTTTTTTAGGTACAAATTTTTAGTTTTTTTCTCATTTTATTTAATAATTCATTTTATTTTTTGAATCTATAATTGACTGAAATTTATTGATTCATTTTTTGGCACTTAATGTATGTATTTTGAGATGTGTCTCATTTTCATTGATTTTATAAATAGTTAAATAACTCATTTAAAAGGACTGTTCATTACTTTATTTTATTAGTTTAAATGTCTTTCAAAAATTATTTTTAATTAAAATTTTGAATATTTTAATAATTAAGAGTTAATCCCAAAGAGATAATTAGATTTTATTCATTAATTTATTTTGAAATCTTTTTAAAAAAAAAGTAAACAAATAATGATTTTAAAATGATTTTAATGGTTTAATCTATTGATTGGAACTAATTTATATTATCGATCGCTTTATTGTTAAACAGTGAATCCGTTGCCAATCCGTCGACACTATATTTAGTAAATGTTAAAAACATTTCTTTTTTGAATAATTGGAAAATGGATTAAAATCTATTTAAATAACATTTTATTTCATTTAATAGAAATAATATGCAAATGATTTCAATCATAAAATGTTATAATCAGTGCATAATTGGGGCCCAATTTTGCATTAATTGATTTGAATATTACTTGAAATGTATGTTAACTTCAAAATAAATTGAATAAATGCTTTCTTTTAATTTTTGTTGTTATTTAAAGAACTGCTCTCTTCTCAAATCATTTGTTGACAATTAGTAGACATTTGTCACTTAATAATTGTACTTACATTGTACTAGATTACAAATTGTACCATATATTAACAAATTACTTGTATATTATTAAGTGTATAATTATTCAATGAATAGGAATTCATAACAACAGAAATAGTAGAAACTTTCTAATGACAATTTTAGCAAGTTAAGTTAAGTTTACATGACAAAACTGATGCCTACAAAATGTTTTATATTTATAAGAACTGTTTTAGAGAAATTGAATGATTGCCAATATGGTAGCAATACTGCAGTACCAAGGTATTGTCAATTCACTTGAAATGTTGTTTTTGATTTTGAATTAACCGCTCTTTTGAATTGAGGTGTTTCTCATCGAGAAATGCATTTCTATTGGCCGTCAAATACTGTTTCACCGCAAAGCTCTTCAAATTCTTGAGAGCCTTCACTGATTATAATGACGTCAATTAATCTATAAGTTTTTGAGTCCCTTTTGTTGAAAAACATTGAGTGAACTCTATTTGAAGTGAACTATAATTTTGACGAAATTATTGTAAGAATTTGTGAGTAAAAATTGTCGATTAAGTTGAGTACAAAACCATATTTTGTTCGACGAAGAAGTCAGTGACGAACGCATTGCAGGCGTTAGACATATGTTTAAGTGACTGACACTCTCTGACACTATCAACAAACCATAACTTCACTTCGTGTCCATACTATCAATGACTTGTCCTCACAATTGAGTAAAGTTTAAGTGAATTAATTCAAATAGTTTTGACCTAAAATTAAGTAAACCGTAAGTAATGTCAACAACTTTTCACTTATTTTTTGTGTTTTATGTGTTTCACAAAATTATTGCTTTTAATCAAAATTTTATTATTTCTCTAAAATAATTACTTTTGAGTCACAAAACTATTGTCTTATAATTTAAATGAATTTTTATTAAATTAGAACTTTATTTAACAAAAAGTGACTCAAAATGTTTTTAATTGATTTGTTATTTAAGTTTTAATCAATAATTGGTTTAAAAAAGATATGAAAATATTTGTGACAATTAGTGACCAAAAATCTATTCTTATGAATGATTATAACTTTTATACCTTATTTGTGATAATTTATGTATTATTCAAATATCATTCATATCTTAATTCAAGCGATTATTTAATACTATTTTATTGCTTAAGAGTTGAGCCGACAGACAGTGTTTTGCAAAAGTTTGTCCTTTTATGCGCTAAACTCGTTATACAACTATTCGTTAAATAGTTTTGATTCTGAAATATAAGAATTTGTCGTAAATTTAAATAAATTCTAATAAAATAAAAGCATTATTTCTGTGAATTATTTATTTAGTGTTAATTATAATGAATTTATTTGCATTTCTTAATATATATTAAAATAATTTGTATTTTAAGCAAATCTTTAGTCGTTTATTAAAGTTATCTCTTTTATCGATCGCTGACTAAAACTATTATTTTTTGTTTGAAATAAAGAAAAGAAAATATTTATAAAATAATTTTGTTTTTAGTTTTGAATTACTCATTGAAATTGTGAGTCAATCGGAGGGAATGGATGTTCAGACGCCTCTGATCTGTGCCGGAGTGGTTGCCGTCACGTCAGCTGTCGTTTACTTGAGTTCAGTGTTCGGTATAAGAGAGAGAACTTATGAAGAGGCCATTGAAGAACAGCGAAGGAAAAACAGTTTAGAAATTAGTGTCAAAACTAATAAAACAGAAAAAACCAAAAAAGAAAAGAAAGAAAAAAAGAGGGAAAAACTCAACAAAAAGGATAAATCAAAACACAACAACTCTGACCCAAAACCGGCTACAAATGTGAATCCGCCCAACGATTTGGTGTCAAAACCTTCAGAACGTAAGACAGAACATGCGGTCGATTTCAAAGCCGAACCTGAAGTGGTTCTTCTCTGTGAAGAACCAGAAAGTGTTGAGATTCCGTTACCCAAGTCTTCGCACGAAAGAGTAATTAAACCCATTTTATTGAATAAATGCGAACAAAACTCTGTTGTCAACGATATTCTCAATCAATCGTTTAACGGAAGCGGACGAAACTCTTTTGATCACATTCTTCCTAAGGACGAGTTGGAACTCCTCAAAGATTCAAAAAAGGCCGCAGAAAAAGAACTAAATGAATCATCAGTGGAACAGACTATTGTCAAATCAAATGAAGTCCACCCATTGTTTTCATCAGTTTCTGATACAAATGATTTTAGACCCCCCACTCCTCCACGAGAGACAGATTCACCCCAAACACAAACTAATGAAACTGATTTGAAACCGGAATTCCTACGAACAGAAAATAACGACAATTCATCGCCAGTCCGACGAACAAAACGATCGAAACAGAACTCAATCGAAGGTTAGTCCATATATTTGTTAAACAAACATATTTTCTTAACAATTAATTATTTCCCACAACTTTTGTTTCATTTATTATTTATGAGTCATTTATTTGAGAACTCATTACTTCATTATTTTAATTGATTTAAACCATTATATCAAATGACGTCTAAAACATAAAATTTTGAAGAAATTGAATTCTAGTTATGATTTGTCTGTCATTTGATTCTAAAACCGGAATTGAATTCTAATCAAATGTTAGGTTTTAAGTGAAAACAAATTAACGTTTCAAATGAATTTCATTTAATTATATTTTAATGTTTGGGTTAAACCTTAACTTAAAATATTTGAATAATTAATTGATTTTAAAATTTTATTTCATTTGATTTTATCGATTAATTTCAAATAAATTAGAATTGATTTGAATTGATTGTTGACGATATGATTTCAGTTCATTTTGTTGCCAATAATTGACGAAATCATTAATATTTGCGAAAATCATTGAATTTTGTTTGAATTATGGCTTAAAATTTATTTGGTTTTTATCATAAATTAAATTCTTATAAATAATAATGAGTTTTGGTTTCTATGCCTCAAAACTATTCGTTTTTGAGTAATTAATTCTTTGCAAACATTGTTTTGATAATAAATAATTGATTAGAAAATACTTTAAGGACTCGTTTATCAAATATCTCTTCACTGGAATTTTACTTCTCTTTTCATTTGCTTTTCTTTATTGAAAAATTTCTTTTATTTTTCATAAGTTCTTTGAGATACAGTAAAACCTCTATATATTTAAAGAGATTTCAAATTTATAATTAACTTTTAGATTAATTTATAATTTAAAGACAGTAGAAAACAAACACTTTTTGTGTCATTTCATTTGATTCTTAAATAATGTTAAACCAAGTTCATTTAAAAGTTTTACCTTTTAATAGTAATTTTTATATTCAATGTTTTAACTTTATTATACGTTTTATCACTTCTCTATAATAAAGAAAAGTAGTAACCAATGAGTTTGAGTAACGATATTAACGTATATAAAATTTGATAATTAAATGACAACAAATTATTATTTTTAGCATTATTTGTGGCTATACTTTTTCCTTGCTCAAATTTTGAAGCACGGCTTTTGAAAACTATCAATGAAAAATATTTATAAATATGGAGTATTCAAATCGAGTCATATGTTGTTAGAAAAGAGTGGCCAAAGGATATAAATTATTAAATCGATGCCAATATATACATTTATATCGGATGTTAACTGTATTAGCAAATGAGAGGCATAAAATTAAAAGTGTCTTAAGTTTTGTTCAATTTATCTGTATTTAGGTTTAGTTGAATTATTTTAGATTAACTTTAAATTAACTAAATTTGTCTTCTCTTGTCATCGAACCGACTATTGTTTCAATTGTCAGAAACAAAATATTCTGTCACTTAATATCTGATACTTTTAATGGAAAGGCATTAAAATGACATCAACTGTTAACAACTGACCACAAACTATGATTTTAAGTGTAAAGAGTAATGAATTGCCTCAACAATAATAATATCAAACAAATATAATATCTTTAGAACATTAAATAAAATATTAAATTATTAATAAAATAAGAAAAATGTCAAAAGAAAAGTGATTTTAAGTTAGGAAAGGAATTTTTAAAACACGCGCTTTAAAATATGAACAAACTAAAAGTGTATCCAAATACACTCGAATGCCGTTATAATGAACATTGGATTGAGGAATCTGTTCATTATAATGGGTAGCTATTAAAACATCTTCAAATAAATGGTTTATTAATTAAATCA
>JAQFZM010000704.1:0-26501 GCA_034695785.1 Galumna obvia
TTCGGGATCATCAGGTATTTTAAAGGGGAAAATACTCGTGGACAAATTTAGTTTTTCTTTTGGAGACATAACGTACAATTGGCAATTTTATCGAGGATAGATATAAGCATGGTTACATTGATAAAAATAAAATTTTTTAAATAATTTATTTATAATTAAAACTGTAATTTTGAACAAAATATAAAAGGTTTTTTGAGAAAACATTTAAAAATAAGAGTAAATGAAAACCCAGTATCACAATTATTTCTAGATACTAATGATCTTGTATTCTTATTTCACATAGAAGTTGCATTGTATTTTTATTATTAAGAACTGATCAGGAACAAATTAACCAAATTCACTAATTAGCCAATTAAATTAAATTAATTTTTTGATAACATTTAAAATTATTTAATGCACAGATTAAAATTTTATTATTAATAAATTAAAATATAAATATTTTATAATAATTTTATATAAAACATTATAAATAATTGTTATTGTTGTTTATTAGTACTTTGCTTAAAAATATATATAAGTGTTCAATATTTATTAAATGTTTAAACTCATGCTATCATATCAAACATAAATCTTAAAATAAGATAAAATACTTAATATTATTTTAGAATTAGTGTATATCTTAGTGTTAGTACGACTTAAAGTTTTCAAATCTTATTAACAATTTTCCTGAAACACCTTGAACATACCAAAATTTTGATATCTAATCTTGTTTCTATAGAGACCAAAGTGATTCGATGTTATTTCACTTAAGACATTTTTCTTAATGTTTATATTGTTTTTGTTGAAAATATGTCTTCTAATAAAGAACTTATTGAAAATGATTTTATTGAATTAAAGAACAAATTAAAAAGAGAATATGAAAATGAACTAGATACTCACAAGAAAAGTAATGAGACCCTTCTCAAACAAATTACTTTATTAAAAGAAGATCATCAAAAATTCATCAATTTCTTGAATAAATCCTTTATTGAATTACAAGAGAAAGTGTTGGATAAAATTACTACCCAACCAATTGGTAGTAGTGATGAGCAAGGTCGTTCTACAAATGTGAATAAGATAAGTAAAACAAAAAATAAATTCAGAGATAAAGCAAAGAAAAACTGGAGAATAGTTTTGAAACAAAGACAACAAAACTAAAGAGTGATATAAACCCTAAATTATCTCAAATAAAAATAATTGGAATACCGATTGGTTTTATTTATTTACAGATCCGTAAGGAAAAAACCACCATGGACATATGGTCAGGAATGATATGTACTGATATAAGTAAAGAATATGAAGGAGTATTTATTAGATTAGCAAATATAGAGTCTATTATATTTGGTGAACGTGCATTTTGGAATTTGGAATAAGGCTAACATCAGTAAACTCTCAACTTAGTAGTTCCCATTCAAGTGCAAAACCTATATGGGTGCCCGAAAATATGATCAAAGGAACTTGGAGTGAATGGTTTGTAATTAGATGACTTTCTAATTCTTCTTTCTTTGATACAAGATTTTTGGTTTAAGATGTAAAGATGCGTCCACTTAATATAGCGACACGTTTATGGAAAGGAACTGGCTAAAATGAATAAACTCCACTTTTCTATATAAAAATTAAAAGTTAAAAGAGAGTAAAGAGTGAAGAAAATGTCGATGTGTTGTCGGACACCAATGAAGTATCCGACACATCCCAAAGCTTTGAATCCTAATTTATTAATGAGTAATTACTTGATAGTGTTAACAGTCTTTCGGTCATAAATAGTATGTAAAATAAGTTACTGAAAAACGGATGATATAAGTAATGACATTTTGGTTATTCTCTATTTAATTCAAGACATAAACCAATTCTATTGATAATATCATCAATTGATTCGATGATCATTTCTTGTGGTAAAAACCTTTAATATCAAGCTTTTTTGATATTTTATCTTGCATCTTTGTTCAAAATAACATCATCTAAAAATAATTGTATTCTTTATAAATTTTTATGCAGTTCCAGGAATTAAGCCAAAAAATGTAATATTAAACATACTGTCTAAATTAAGAAAGCTTTCCTTATATAATTTTACCACAATATAACCCTTTTTATTGAATTTTATTTTGTCGTTTTGTTTAACTTGCATTAAATTATAAAAATAAATGTAAAGTCTATATACAGTAAATAATTATTGGGTTTCGCCATTTAAAGAATGTCTTTCGCATTGACTCTACTTTTAAAGAAATCTTTTGGCGTTTTAAAAGAATCTTTTCGCGTTAAATACAATAAACATAACACAGAAATTTTGAATTAACGAGTTTAGCGGCTAAAGGATAAATAATCAATGCTGTAATACTGCTTATGAAATATTGTACTCATCGAAAAGAACAAATTACTAATTGACCACTTTTATGTCAGACCACTAGATCTCGAGATTTTGACCTCTAAAGTTACAATTGTGTCATTAATTGTAATTTAAAAAAAAAATTTTAACATGGTCAAATTGAAAAATTAAAATAGCCATCTTTTAGAGTATAAAAAATGCTTTCAGGATATATCGACCAATTTTTGATCAGTGACCAACTTCAGGAGAAACTAAGAATGTTTTGTGTCTATTGTATTAAACGCGAAAAGATTCTTTTAAAACGCGAAAAGATTTCTTTAAAAATAGAGTCAACGCGAAAGACATTCTTTAAATGGCGAAACCCAATAGTGATTTACTGTAAAAGGACAAAGTTGGTAAATTTTACTTTACAGTAGTAATTATATAAAAATTGCAAATCATATATAAATTAAAAATGTATTAAAAATGTTAACCATTTTTATGATGAAAATAGAAAAACTGTTTTAATAAATGATTGAATAATCGGAACATAAATATGAGAATCAATTTATTGTTTTCACTGATTTCATTGACGCTAATAATTATTATTTCTACTTTTAGTGTCATATTTTATCGCCAAGATTATGTTGTTTATATCAAGAAAATTGTTAATGACCAAGATTCACAACAAGAAATAATTATTGAAACAAATTATGGAAGTATTAAAGGTTTTAGTATAGAAGAGGCTGGTCTTCAATCCTATCAATTCTTGGGAATACCTTACGCTGAGCCACCAATTAATCAGGTTTTTATGATTATTTATTCAATAGGTTTTACAAGCTAAATTTAATTCAAAAAAAACAAATATATTAAAAAGAGTTAACTTTTAAAAACAGAACCGCTTTAGAAAAGCTAAACCTATAATAAATAAATGGAAAGAGACTTATGTCGCCAATCGATGGCCACAATTCTGTAAACAAATAAATCTAAAACAATACGAATATTTAACTCCAATTATTAACTACAATACGAGCGAAGACTGTCTTTATCTAAATATTTGGACTCCAATTGATATAAATGAGAGTCGAATGGAATCAAAAAAAGCATTAAAACCAGTGATAGTCTATATTCACGGCGGAGTCTTTGTTTATATGGGAATCAGTTTTCAGATATTCAATGGCGCCGTTATCTCTAGTTTGGGTGATGTCGTCTTCGTTACTATTAATTATCGTTTAGGAGTTTTCGGTTTCTTAGATAAAGGAGATAATGAACAAAATACTCATACAAATCATCAAGATGATACTGTGCCAAAGAATCTTGGTCTTTTAGATCAAATATTTGCTTTAAATTGGATAAAGAATAACATTGAAAAGTTTGGTGGAGATCCTAATTGCGTAACACTTATGGGTCAATCGGCGGGTGCCATATCTATTGGACTATTAATGTCTTCGCCGACGGCCAGTAATCTCTTTGAGAGAGCAATACTGGAGAGCGCGAGTCCGATGCAAATGAAACTTTTCTTTGAAATCTCAAAAACTAATTACAAAAAAGTACTTCAGTTAACAAATTGTTCACAAATTGAATGTTTGCGAAAACTCAATGAAAACGATTTGAATGGCGTTCACAAAGTCTTAATGAATAATAGTTTAATGAGTTTTGCGCCAACAATTCCCAGTCGACTATTACCACAATTTCCAAGAGAGGCATTTGATATCAATTTGGCCGACAATGACATCACACAAAAACAAATACTACTAGGTCTTTTTTAAATGAATCATTACTAGTATTCTTATTTGTGTTATTATAATTTAGGGGCCAATTCTAATGAGGGCACTATATTTTTACATCACATAAGACCAGAACAGTTCCCTTTGAATGAATTACCTGACATCGACAGCAATGGAGTTCTACTATTTTTTAAGGAATTGGGATATAATTATCAGAATCTTAGCGATAGTCAACTAAAAATGCTAATCGAGAATACCCTCGAAATTAATGGCGACACTCCAACACTTATTAGAGAACAGTTATCATCAGTGATGGGTGACTTCTTATTCAAATGCCCTCTTATTAAAATGGCTGAAAGTTTAGTTGAGTGGCCAAACATTACTGTTTATATGTATTACTTCACAGAAAAGTCAGGGAATTGGCCCAAATGGATCGGTAGCTCTCATTTTGAAGAGGTTCAGTTTGTCTTTGGCTTTCCTTTAAGATTTCCAAATAAGTATTCATTAAAACAACAGGAATTTACTAAAAGATTAATAAAAACGTGGACTGGATTTGCGCGAAATGGGTATAAATCTATAAATATATTTTATTATTAATTATCATTTCATTAATATTTTTTTTTATAAATTTAGTCATATGTTAACACAATTGGGAAAGGATTGGCCCAAATATGATTCACAAAATGGATATCATATGGAACTCAATTCTGAAAGTTCTTCGATCGGCAAAAAACTTAACCAAAACTTTTATTCTTTGTATGAAATGATGTTTGAAACTATTCAATAAAATTTAATGCTAAGGTTTATTAAACTACCTTGTTATCTTATTCTCAAAAATTTAATCTAAATCTTTCATTATTTTTAAGTAGAGGTAAATTCAATGATATACTAATGAAAACCTCACCACAAATAAAAACATCGATTAGAGTTCACTTAAAAACCTTCCTTTTCTTCTGTCTCTCTGTCCATAAAGTTATGAATAAGTGATTCAAAATGAAAATTACAATTATTTTATTTATTGTTTCAATAAATTTAATTAATTGTATCGATAATGAAAAAACTGTAATTGTGTCCGACTATACATCAATTGAACAAAAATGGATTAAAACTTTTGATCAAATATTTAATTCTATCAAATATTTGGCGAATAACTATCGACCAAAAGTTGAAGAAAGTCTGCTTGAAGTCAATATCAGTTCAAAATGTAAGGAAAGCATAAGAAAGATATTTACAAATCCCGACGAGGAATGGGTTGTTTCGAGTGAGTTCTCTTTAAATTTCGGTTATATTTATAAACATTATATTAATATTTGAATCAGTGTTGGAGTCAAGCGGTCGCCTCCCAATAGGTCTGTTAAGCGGTACTACAACTAATTATGGAGATTTTGACCAGTGCTTGAGCACTACTGGATTTTTGGACGATAAAACCCCATTAAATGGCAAATATTGTTTCTTAAACATAAGACCTCCACTTCCAGGTATTGGAGAAACTCTTAAATTAAACGGAAGTATTTATGAGAATTCGTGGATAAATGAAAGAATTTCACGATTTTCAAGAATGTATGGAAGAATTGCTAACGGATTATGTGTTCCTTCTTTATGTGAGAACACAGAAATAACACAATTCTTGCGGAATCGTTAGTATAGACATTAATTATGATTAAAATATAATATTTTCCCCCCAGTTTTTAGTGATTTTGAATTTAGAATAACTGTTGAACACTGTTCTGATCAAAATAATAGTAAAACACTCGATTGGGGACAAATCATTGCGATGTAAGACAACTCATTTTTAAATACATTTTAGAGTAAATTTGTTTTTTACGAAAGTATATTCTTAATTATTTTGTAAATAACTTTAACCAAGCTTATATTTTCTGGCAGTGCGTCTATAATTTGTTGCATAACAGCAGTGATAACGGGAACAATATATGACGAGACATCAAAACACTGTTCATTACAAAGCGATCAGAATAATGACAGCAATAAAAATGATTCATCAGATGTTCAGAATAAGAGTCAAATCAGAGAAATTTTCATTTGTTTTTCATTTACAACAAATGCTAAGAAAGTGTTTACAATAATAAATAAAAGCGGAGATAATGAGCTCCAATTCTTGCATGGATTACGAGTTCTGTCAATATTCTGGGTTATTCTGTGTCACACCACAAACTTCGCTCCACTGGGTCTTTATGATCAGCCAATGATTGCCGGTAAACACAAATCATAACAATTGAAAACTTTACAAATAAATTAAAGTTATTATTAAAAATTGAATTAATACTTTGCATTTAACCAAGCTCGTTTTAAAATCGATGGCGTTAATGTGATTAAACATTTATGGACACAACTCATAATCAGTGGCTCTTTATCTGTGCAGACATTCTTTATAATTAGGTAAGACTTTTGTGAATTTCAAAAAAATATATTTTACCCTTGAAAAGTGGTCTCATCTCTTTACATACAGCACTCAAATATAAGAAAGGCACAAATGCAGGCTTCACTTATTGGCAGTTCATTTTACTTCGATGGTTGAGGTAAACAAGAAGATAACATTAAAGAAAATTGACCCCATTTTGTCAGATTTGCACCCCCGCTATTCGGCATGTTTTGTTATCAATTTTTATGGCCTCTAATGGGTTCTGGACCTATGTTTCACTACGATTTCCTAAAACATGGTCACGACCCTTGCTACAATAATTGGTTACCAAGTTTCTTATTTATCTCGAATTGGTGGCCACTTGTTGAACAAGTAATTTAATATAGAGATCTTCAAAGAGTTTTACATATACCTTGTATAAATTATGAAGACTCTCTTATTTACTATATTTACAAATTTGAAATTTCTATTAATTAAAAGTAATTGTATTTTAGTGCGCGTCACAGACCTGGTATTTGGGGGCAGACTTTCAAATTACTTTAATATCGTATTTTGTTATTATTTATTACATTAAAGACTATTTCAATGCTTTTAAACTAAATATATGGATAATATTCGGTGGATTTCTTTTACCCATTTTCATCAATTACATCTACCAATTGCCCTTGGTACATATATTAGATCCTGATCCTGAGTAAGGAAAAACTTTTAAAATATATAACTGAAAATTGATTTACTCATTAGGAAACTGAGTATAACATACAGTATGACTGAATTCAATACATACAACCATTTGATGGCATATTTTATGGGAACTCTTTTGGCCGGAATTATCAATAGTGGAAAACAATATACTGTTCCTAAAGTATTGACACATTTACTGATCAAAACTAATAACAAATGAATTTAAGGGAACGAAGAATATAATCTGGGCACTTTTCCTCGTTGCTCTCTTATTGACTCCATTCTCAACCTATCCATTCATACAAATGGATGAAATCCCTGCCTCTCATTTGACAATACTTTTTAATAGCTTAAAGAGATTAATCTGGGTGTGTGGTGTGGCCTGGATTGTATTTGCCTGCTCTACATTTGATAAGAAGAGTACGAAAAAAGTGAAGTCAATAAATTGTTTATTAGTTTTTCTCTAATATTAGGTTTCATTTCGAAATTCTTGTCCGCAAAACTATTCCAACCGTTTTCACGGCTCACATTCAGTATATATTTGACGCAATCACTTGTAGTCTGGTATCACGGATACCAAACCAGACATCTCTACCCTATTGATCACTACAATGCTGTAAAATGAACATGTTCAATTTAAATCTATTTCTAATTAAAGTCAATATTGTGATTAAAGCTATTCCGAGTGGGAGGTGTGGCGATGTTCTCATTAATATTTGGCTTCATTTTGCACATTCTATTTGAGGCGCCGTCCGTTAACTTATGTAAAATGATTTTCTCATCAAAAACAAAACAAATGTCAGTCAAGGATAAGGAAGACATCAATAATAACGAAGAAAAGCAAAAACTCAATGAAAGTAAACCTCACAACCAATGAATACCTAATCATTAAATAAATTTTTAAATTCAAATAATTTTTCTGTTAATCAGGAATTGAAGACAATTCTAATGAAAATAATATTAAATTCATTGAAATTAAAGTCAATCAATGATTTCAGAATAATTACTAAATTAATTGAAATATTGGCTGAAAATTATGTAAAAATAATAGAAATGTATTCGGGGTCTTCTAAATGGATCCCACATTCAAAGGCAAATAAAAATGTTCAGTCTTTTTATTCTGACCCGCATTTCATTTACAAACGAATTATAAAGTGTTTCATTTAATTTAATAAAAAGTTTTATAATGAAAGCAACATGGTTACTTTTTCTCTTCTTAATCAACAATATAAGAGGACAGCTATTTGATGATAACCCGGATATTTTCAGACAATCGGTATTAAACTATAAACAAATGGACAGTTATTTTGACCACTAATTAAATAAAAGCCCGAATTAATAGAGTCTCGCGGTTTTCGTTCTGAATCTCATTCGGTCACTACAATTGATGGCTATATCTTAAGAGTGTTTCGTATAGTTAACCCCCATATTAGTCGGGATCAGATCAAATCTAATCCAATAATATTATGGCACGGAGTGGCCGTCACTTCTGATTCATGGCTCTTCTCATCGGTCGGTACAATCAACAGAAGAGGTCTTTATATTGAGAAAAATGGAGAGATTAATGATTGCAAATTCAATGTCACCTCAAACTTGGCGTTCACACTCTCTTCCTGTGGTTATGATGTTTGGTTACCCAACACAAGAGGAACTCACTATTCTATAGAACACCAAACCCTTAACGCCAACAGAGGTATTCAAATATCAAAATAATTAACTAAATTCTACATTTGAACTAAGATTCGAGATATTGGGAATTCACTCTAACAGAACTCGCAATTTATGACATCCCAGCGGTTGTCAGTTATGTAATGAATTCGACCAAAAGTGGTAAACATTTGATATAATATTTAAAGTTTTAATTTTAAAATTAATTAATATTTAAATAAAATAATTTCAGAATCGGTCGCATATATCGGTCACTCTTTAGGAACGGCACAAATGTTTATCCTTTTAACGTTAGTACCAGAATTTGAGCGTTTTATTAAGCCATTCATAGCAACAGCACCGGTAGCTTATGTTGGCAATATTGAGAGCGCAGGCAGATTAGGTGTACCGTTAGAACCGTTTCTAAGGTTTAGTTTTAAATTTAATCCTTTAATTTAATCACTAATTCTTAAATGACAGACTATTTCCGGGACCACTTGGAATACCGGTTCCAATCGCTCAGTTTATTGGAGTTTTTATTTGTGGAAATCAATTGTTAGTGGAATTATGCGCCGATTTATTTTATGCCATTAATGGCTATGACCCTGATAATTTTGACAGAGTGAGTCTATCATTTTGACCCCTATAGTAATTATATAGAAATAGAGAATAGTACCGGTGGATGCGGCACATTCTGGAGCCACAGTCTCGCGATGGGTTTACGCACATTTGGCACAAATGGTTGTCAGTAAATGTTTCCGTCGTTTCGACGGAGGAACTCAACACAATCTGAGACGTTATGGACAGAAAACTCCCCCCAATTATCCCTTGTGTAACATTACTTCCAAAAATATCGCTCTTTTCAGAGGACAGAATGACTTATTGGCCGATCCAAGAGATGTCGATCTATTAGTGGATCAGTTAAACGGTCAGAACTTTAATAAATTCAATATATTTTAAAGACTTTTTTACAGTTCCTTTACTCGATAACTTTATTGTACCTGATCCTAAATGGAATCATCAAGACTTTCAACTAGGTACTAATATGGGTTTCTTCGTCAACACCAGAATCCTAGAAATTCTTCGCAAATATACTAAATAGTTTCTCTCTCTCTCTCTCTCTCTCTCTCTCTCTCTCTCTCTCTCTCTCATTCTCTAAGACGTTGTAATGAACTTAAAAATAGGAGAATATATTTGTTTAAGTATTTGGAATTTAGTTATAAAAGATGACATACATTTGAGTTGCGCTCAGTTTTGCCTCTTTCGCGAACACTATTAGATTGAATAAACTATTCATAGAAACAGAAAAAGTTGTTTTGAAAATCACAGAGAGTTTAGACTCAGTTTTGGCTCAGAATTTAGTTCATAAATATTATCAAAAAATCTAATATTTTTCTATTCTTAAAGTTATGAAAAATGAAAGACAAATATCTAATAGTAATCATAAGTTTTATTTTAATTACTTCTTATTTATATATATTTGTAATTCTATCGATTATTAATAGTTATACAATAAATTCGCAAAAATTTTATTTATTTAAGTTTATTAAATCATATTTTAATTATTTCAGTTCAGTACTATTCGTAATAAGTATTATAATATTATGTTTTAAATGTTATAATTACTTGACTTCAATCAAAAACACCAAAACTGTGATATATTTAATACATTATTCACTTATAACTGCATTATTCCTCATAATTCTGATGATTCCAATTGGATATCAACTGATCAGACCATTCATCCATTTCTGGCATATATTTTGGATATCAATACTGATTGAATTGTGCGAAATACTGACGGCTCTAATCTATTTGAGTTCATCCTTTCTTTTAGTGACAGTTCTCATGTCATTGAGTTTCAATATTTATAAATTTAAAGTCGTTAAGCCTAAAGTCAGAGTACAACCAGTGATGAGACAAAGATTGGTTCAAAGAAGACTTATAGCTAATAATCAACAAATTCTGGTGACAAACACTCGGGTCATACAAAACAGAAGAAATAATCCAAAGATAGTTATAGTAAAGGCCTGAAAAAATTCTTAAAGAATTTGTATTTAATAAGAGCTTAAAAATAATAAAATGTTTAAATCAAAATACTTTTCCTTGAATTTAATCTTAATATTTGTTAAAATACTTGAAAACAATTGAAGTTTAATTATCTAAGAAGTGATAGGCTTTACTTGTGATTACAATAACCCCACACAACGATTAATCTATAGAATAATTTGATATAATTCTTAAGATAATTCTTTAGATATTATATTATGAGAACAAATAAAAGGTAAAAAATATTTGACAATAAAAGTAAAGAATTAAAAAAATGTTTAAAATATTAATTTTTATTTATTTAATAAATGTGTCGTTTGGGGAATATAATGAGAAATATAGGCCCCAATTTCACTACAGTCCGCCCACCGGTTGGATGAATGATCCCAATGGTTTAGTATATCATAACGGGATTTTCCACTTATTTTTTCAATACTGGCCTAATGAAAATCAGGAAGGTATTTAATAACTAGTAAATTGATTTTACTTTAAATAAAATGATCAATTAAATTGGAGGCTCCAAAAAGGATTGGGGACACGCACTTTCCACTGACTTATTTCATTGGAAAACACTACCCATTGCTTTGACGCCTACACCAGACGGACAAATGATTTGGTCGGGAAGTGCTATAATTGACACAAAAAATGTGACGGCTTATCAAAACAAAAATAATCCAAACCAGACAATGGTTGCCATATTTACAGCATTTAAAGAACCAGGAGGTCGTCAAACCCAATGGATGGCATACAGTACTGACGGTGGTCTCAAATGGAAGTTCTACGAACACAATCCTATTATAGATAACCCTAATATCGGAGATTTCAGAGACCCAAAAGTCTTTGCGTATAATAACTATTATGTAATCGTAGTTACGGCTGGAAATCACGTCAGACTCTATAACTCAACTGATTTAAAACACTGGACTTTTATGAGTGAATTCGGTCAGAATGAAGGCTCTCACGCAGGGGTTTGGGAGTGCACTGACTTATTTCAAATGACTGTCAAATCCAAAAATGGGTTTGTTTTACATTATATACTTAGTAGTTCACTTAAATATGACCATGGTTATATAACTATATCAAATATATTATTGATCTTGTTTAATCTATAGAACAAAATATGAAAAATGGGTTCTAACAGTAAACGGTGGGGGAAGGACTCAATACTTTATTGGTTCATTCGATGGCCATAAATTTACAAATGAAAACTCAAAAGAGAAAGTGCTTTGGGTTGAAGAGGGACCGGATAGTTATGCCGGCGTTACATATAACTCAGCTCCTGATAACCGACGCATTTTCATTGCATGGATGACAGGAATGGCATATTTAGGTGAACTACCAACAAGTCCCTGGAGGGGTCAAATGACTTTACCCCGAGATATGACATTAGTTGAAACCTCTGAACATCAAATATTGTTAGCGTCAGTTCCAACGCCTGAAATATCAAAACTACGGACCAACACCTTTACGGTTACCCACAAAACATTGGATGCGAACCAAAATTTAAATATCAATAAATTGACTACAATTTCATCAAAACTTTTAGACATAGAATTGAGTGCAGATATCAGTCATTTCAGTCCAAAAGATAAGTTTGGAATAGAATTTAGTGGAGTTAAGGATAAACTCAAAGTATATTTTGACGGTTCGTTTGGTATCGATCGTACAAATGCAGGCAGACATGACTTTAGTAACCGATTTAGCTTGGTCAATACAGCCCCCCGACATATCAAAGATTCAACTCTAAATCTAAGACTTGTTTTGGACATCTCTTCAATTGAGTTATTCGCTGACAACGGACTAACAGTAATGACGAGTCTTTTCTATTCAGATGACAACTTAAGCTCAAACGTAACCCTATTTTACGAGTCGTCAAACAAGAGTAACAAAATTGTACTTGATCATTTTAACATAAGTCAAATGAAAACAATTTGGTAATGAAATCATTAAAAATTGTTTTTAAAATAAAAGCTAATTTCATTGAAAGAAAAATATAGCTTGATCAATTATAACTAATGATAACAATTAACAATTAAAAAGTGATTTTTAATTTTAGATAAGACTCAAAAGAAACGACAATTTTTATACAAAAGAATTACTTTCATTCAACCAAAAAATCTGTTAAATTTGAAGATCAGAATAAGACATGACTTCTAAAAGAATGACTTCCTATTGGCCTAAAAATATAATAGTTTTGCAAAAATCTATTGATTTTGTATTAAAAGTCTTCAAAAGAATTGTCTGTAAACTAGTTTTCGATTAAATTCCAACGAATAAAACCATTAGTGGGAGAAAATTAGTTTAATGTGCCATTTGAACGGCACCGGCATCTCTATCACACCAAACCTCAGGGAAGTTGTAATAAACTAGGCTTTAAAATAATGACAACACAAAATATATTTACATTTAATGTGACCACTATTAATGGTAATACTTATAAAAAGAGTCAGACTTATTAACTCTCACTAAGTTTTTATCGATTCATTAAATACCATTTATTCCCAATATTTACAGCACTAATGTTTAACACAACCGGAAAAATAGATGAAAATCTCCGGATTAATAGAATACTAATCCAAATAACTTTTAGATCCGGCACTCAACCACTCAAACACAGCATAAGCTTTAATATAGAGCATAACTAAAGTATTTCATTGAAAACAATTTTCGTTTCATTCATTCATTCATTCGAGTATTTGTTAGAATTTCAATGATTTCAAACAATACTTTTTAGCGGAAGAGTGACAACATTTTATTAATAAGTTATTCATAATTGAAAATCAATACTTGACTTTGAAGTCAAATTTAAGTTTTAGGAATTTGTGATCAAAATTATAATTTATTCTTATATTAAAGTGAATTTATTATCACTCAATTAATATTAAAATTCATATTCAAATGACATCAAAATTAAGGTGACTTTCAATGACATTGAATTAAAAGTTATTTGAATGGAATACACCTTTGATTTCTTTATGCTGTGCTATTAGTAGAGACTCCCCTTTGATCAAAGTGGAAAAAACCTCATCAGTTCAAAGATAACTTTTAGACGTTTTTCAGATTTTCTTGAGTTTATAACTAATTAGAAAAATTAAAAATATGTTAAAACAAAATATTTTAAAAGTAGTTTTGTTTGTTATTATCATTGGATTTCATTTAAAACTTGTGAGCGCACAGAATAATGATGGACTCGAACGGGAGGACATTCCCGTCGATTATCACAATAATAGTACAAACATTGAAACTGAAATCAAGTCTAATAACTCGACCGATGATAATGACTACGAAGAAGTTGAAGGAAAGGAAAACGAATGCGAAGACAATGAGAAAGAGCCCACTTTTTTGGATAAATGGAAACAAATATATGAATCGGGAAAAAATGTGGTCATCACTAAACACGTTAAACATATTAATGAAACATCAGATATACTAAAAACTTTTAAACAAAATCTCGAATTCCTTCTCAAACCGTCAGACAATAGTCAGGAAAAATACAAAGCACTGGAATTTTTCAGTGAAATTGATCTTGGTCTTTCAAACCCGTGTTTGGCAGCATTGACTCGTGTATTAATGTCTGCCGCAAACGGAGAAATTTGGGCCCTTAAATGTGAGTTTCATTTCAAATTAATTAATCTTATATAATCATCTTGATCAATTTTTTTCTATAACAAAAATCAAATAATAAAATAACAAAAAATACTATCAACATAAATTTTATGCGCTGCAATTCACAAGTGGGGTGGGGTTGAAGGTAGGGGTGGTGTGATTCTATACGGCATATACTGTACTATGGGAATAACCATTGTTTCTATCAGAAGTTATTTAGTTTTATAATTAGAAATTTTAATTTTAGGAAACTTTACCTTGCCTTAATTCACTTCATCTTGCAAGTTGCAAATCTTTGTTATATACGATTTACTTCACGTGAATTATTTGTCTTATGATAGCACTTAATTTATCTTGTTAATTATTATTATAGAAATGTTTGTTAAAAATGTAAACAAAGTTTAGATCACAAATAAAATAATTAAAAAACTGTTCGTAGAAATCAATTTTCTAAAAATTAAATGAAATAATTTCATATAATTATTACATAAACTTTTCGTTGTAACCAAACACTATTAAAAACAAAATTGAGTTACAAATTGGTCATAATTTAGTTGATTCGGACACTTAAATAGAATTACATTTCAATTAAAAATTATACTATTTTATAGTCATTTATATACATAAAACTTTATGTATATAATACACAATAGTTTATATTAAATATAATTATATTTCAACTTTACTATACTGTGTATCAGCTGATGGTCACCTCTCTATTAAAGAGCAGGTAATGAGTAATGTATATCAATAATGTGTCTAAAAATTTAAACAAAATAATATAATGATAGCCTTAAATAATTTGTAATTTTCTACATTATTTCTGAGTATACTTTTTACTCGCTCATATATCAGGCGGAATCTTTAAAATCCACTGTCCTTGCATAAAGTATAACTTATAAATTATTTATTTGATTTATGGTTTCAGAAAAAATAAAGTTTTGACAAAATTCTTCGAATCTCTCAAAACATTAATTATTTATTTAAATATTTTAAAATCATTTAAAATTATATATAATTAGTTGTGGACTCTGCGGGCCGACCCTTTCCTTCTGGTTTTGCCGAAGGAATTCAATCACATTTTGGTGAATATTCTGAATGTCTGAATATAGTAAGTCCTACAACACTTCACAGACCAGAAATCAGGGGTCGATATTGTTTAATGAAAGCTGTGATTCCATTTCCACCCATTGATTCTTACAAAGAAAATGAAGGAACAGCTAATAAGAAATTCTTTGGCGGACTTTTACAACACTACGGATTAACCAAACTGTCGACCGTTCGGGCCTTTATTGAAGGCCTTAACCTCTCGAATGGTACCATTTATCGAATGGGTTTATGTATACCATCGAAATGCACTTCTTATGAATTTCAACATCTATTGAATGCCTGTAAGTAATTGCAATAATCCATTGAAAGGCTAATGATAAATTAGCATGATATATTATCCAATTAATACAGTTTACTTCCAATATAACCATAAAGAATAAATTTCAATAAAAAGTTTTTTATTTGATCCTTGCTAATATTAATTTAGGATTTCTAAAGCTTTCTTTAAAAATTTCATTAGAATTTTGTCAAAATAATTCATAAACTAATTATAAACTTTAGGTATTATATTATTTTAAATATTAATATTAATTTATTAAATATAAAAATGAAAATAATTTAGAAATTCAAACATACAGTTATGCCCACAACTTTAGTTTCAATAATAATTGTAATCATTAGTTTCTTTTTTTGAAGACATTTTTTACTTTAAAATATGAATAAATTTTTCTAACGATTGAAAACATTGTACTTTAAAAAATACTATTTTTCATTAATGTTTATAGTATAGTATAAACATTAATTTTTGTCGTACATCTGTATAAACTTTATAAACTTTATATACTTTATACAGATGCATGAATAAAATTAAGTAACACTTTTGTCAAGAATTTCTGGTTATACCAGAAACTTTAATATCAGACAAATACTGTATTCAAAAGTTTGAATCTAAAACTATTAATATTTGTAGTGAGAAATATAGAAACGATGAAAAATGTTATGGTTCTTGAAATGTCATTCCTTGAATTAATCTTATTTTTTGTACATTATTTTCAGTGTTATATCCAATAACTCGAATACCTCTAGAAGTGGAGCCTCAGTGCCATACAAAGGATGAGACAAAATTATTAGATAAATTCCAAATCATCTCAATGTAAGAGTTATTCCCCTTTTATATTACCAAGATTATTTATCTAAAAATCATTTATCTAAAAATTTGTGATTTTATTTGTAAAACAGAACTTTCTTTACAATTTCGAGTTCATTGATTATTCTGAGCACATGTTTTGAGATTTATCAGAACCAAAAGTTAATTAACTCAAAATCTATGAAAACTACTAATAAAAGTGTTGAGACGACCGACAATTTGTGGACATCGTTTTCAATAATAAGAAATACTAGATCATTATTCACCAAAAATGGAAACTTTGCATCACTGGACACATTCAGACTTCTCTTTATAATTAATGTACATTTGGGACACTCTTACACATATACCACTTCCTTCGGTATTATTGGTCTTAAAAAGATATTCAGTGAAGTGATGTACAAAGTCTATGAGGACAACAGATATGTATTTGTGAGGAATCCTCTAATTATAGACGCCTTGTTTACACTGAGGTCTGTCACAAGACGTCAAACTAGAAAATAATAAATCATTTCTTTTTAGTGGGTTTTTGTTGTCATTCAGTATTTTACGGAAATTAGACAAAACGGGCGGACGTTTCAATTATATAGATTTTATATTCCAGCGATGGATTCGCTTTTTTGTGCTGATGTTTGGCGCTATTCTCTTCTTTTATCTCTACCCACTGACAGGTGACGGACCCATTTGGGACATCGGTGTCGGTTGGGTTACTCCTGGCTGTCAAAACCCAACAAATCTGTTAAAAATGTTTTTCTTTGTGCATAACTTCAGGGATGATCTGAAAGAGCAGATGACAATCGCTAACTCTAAAGTATTTGACTATTGAATGCCTTTATTTGATTTATTTCTAAACTTATAATAAAAATAATTATTAATATTTAGTGTAACCCTCCGACGTGGTTCTTATCATCACTTATCCAGCTAACAATTATTGGTCCCATTTTCATAATCATATATCACAGGAAAAGACTCTATGGATTAATAGCATTAATAACAGCAATACTGTTGAGTGTATTTTTAAGTATTGCTCCGCAGATTCTGTTCAACATTAAACCATACCTACAAATTTGGGAATTAGAATCAGTTGTTTTTAGTGTGTCCAAGTCTTATACCTGGTGGCATTTCACAACTAATAATTACTGCACCGGATTTTTCATAGGAATTGGTTTCGGATATTTATTGCGAAATAATATCAAAATAAGTCGAACGAAATCCGCGTTATTTTGGATTTTGTCAATAGTTTTGTGTACTTTTATCTACTCGTGGCACAACTCATTCTGGCATTTAGACCATTCCGCTCCTCTAATAAGTGTACTTTTGTGGCACTCCATCGGAAAATTAGTATTTTGTGTAGGGTTTGGTTGGATCTATTTAGCGAACTGCACCGGTAGGGCAGGTAATATATAATCTGAACACAAATAAAGTACTTCTTTTAAGAGATGCTAATAATGACTTCTGCTTTTTAAAGGATATCTCAATGATATTTTATCTTGGCAAGGTTTTCAACCCATAGCTAAACTATCCTTTGGTATTTATATACTTCACTATTTGGTTGTTATGCACAGAATATTTACTAATCATTACACATATGTAATGTCAGATAAATATATGGCAAGAATTTTATCAAAAAATATTATTTCATTTCATTTAATATTTTTTTTCAATAGTTTGAACATTTGATCGTTGATTGCGTTTACGACATATTATTGGCTTATCTTTTCTATATTCTAATCGAAAGTCCGTTTTTTAATGTTTTCAATCATTTTATGAGACCTCAAACCAAATGTTCGGTTGAGTTAAATACGGAAAATAAGAATTCGGACAAAATTAATAATAATATCAATTTTGATAAACCATTAAATGGTTCTAATATTTATACATTAAATTATAGCGAAAACCAAACAAAGCTATAAAAGTATTAAAAGACTATAAGAGTATTAAAAGACTGTATTTATTTTTTCTTCTTTAAAAGACTTTCTTTTCATTAAATTTTTTGAAATAAAATTTAATTAAAAATATAAAAAAGTATTTTTTTAATCTCAAACTATATTTTAATTAAGGGGTGAATAAAACAATTGTCTTTGAAATATTGGTACCCGTATTATAGAACAGAATAATTCTCGTTTTGTTCTCACAATATGTGAAGAATGACTTGTATTCACAAATTATATCATTGAATGATCGCAAAGTATTTGTTTTAAACGAAAATGACTTTAATAACATACAGTCTTTCCCTACAATTAATAACGATATCGATTTTAACACTTCAGCGACAGATATCTCATAACAATAGCGTCAACAGAAGTCAATGGAATTCCAATTATGATTATATTGTAGTCGGTTCGGGCTCTGCCGGTGCTGTCGTTGCCAACAGACTTACAGAAAATTCAGAGACAACAGTCCTTTTATTAGAAGCGGGTGGACCACAAAGTGTTGTGTCAGATATGCCTGGGATTACCCCTACTCTCTATGGAACAGATGTTGATTGGCAATACAGGACAGTACCACAAACACGAATTGGTCAGGCATTTAGAGACCGTAGACTTAATCATCCAAAAGGCAAAATAATTGGCGGCACTTCTACTATCAATTGGATGCTTTACAATAGAGGCAACAGAAAAAGTTATGATGAATGGGCTCTCAATTATGGAGCCACCGGTTGGTCTTACAATGAAGTTCTCCCTTATTTTAGAAGGTATTACTACTTTAATTTTCTAAATGAAGGCCACATATAATAGAATTATTGAAATCGATTTTATTTCTATTTTAGTCCTATTCTAGTCTTATATAAAAAGTCTTATATAATAAATAAGAAAAAAAATGAAACTTAAAACTTTTGAAAATCTTTCATTTAATTCTTATTTATTTATCGATAAATAATAGTTTCAGTTTTAAACTAAAAAATATTATTTTATTCTAAGGTTTCTAAGAAAATGTTTTAAAGGATTTAATTGAATTTCTTTGAGCGAAAACAATGATGTTTTGTTTGAACTTATTTTAAGATTAAATATTTGGCTAATCTTAGATCTGAAAACAACACAAACCCTGAAGTAGTGGCTGAAAATGCAGAATATCATGGAATAGGCGGTCCTATGCAAGTGTCATCCATGAGAAAACCTGATGGCGTTTTATATCGTTTTCAAGAGGCTATGAATTATTTCGGAATTCCCACTCTAGATATTAATGGCGAATCTCAATTAGGTACTTGGATATATCAATTAACAGTTGACACAAAGGGTACTCGTTCTGGAACGGGCAATGCATTTATTGATCCAAACCCACATCCAAATAATCTGCATATCGTTACCAAAGCATTAGTTACCAGAGTTTTATTCACTCAAATAAATGGTAGACTCACTGCCACTGGAGTACAATTCCAGAGATATGGTATAACACATACCGTAAATGCCAACAGAGAAGTCATCATCTCAGCGGGTAATACATACTAAAATAGTTCTTTCCAAAATAATTTCAAAAACTCATCTAGGGTGTATTGCATCACCACAATTATTAATGTTATCGGGAATCGGTCCTCGCAATCACTTGCAATCCCTTAATATTCCTGTATTGGCTGACCTTCCAGTTGGCGACAATTTTCAGGATCATGTCTTTATTCATCATTTCTATACCGTTAATAACAGTTCTGATATAAATCCAATACCAGGTCCTACTGTACAACAAATGTATGACTACTTCATTGGTGGAACGGGACCACTGACCCAATTGGCTAATTCTATTACATTCTTCAGTACTGCGGGAAATGATGAGCCCAACTTTCCCAATGCAGTAATCGATGTAAACGCTTATTCAGTGAAACGTACTCTTGAAGAGGCCATTGAATTGTACGGATCTAATATTGACGAGTGGACAGAATTTTGGAGACCATATGTCGCAATGCCTTATGTTTTGATCACTTCTGCAGTTTATCGCACAAAAAGTAGAGGAACTCTAAGACTCAATACAACAAATCCATCTGACCCTCCACTTATTGACCCAAACTATTTGTCGGCCTCTGAGGACTTGGAAGCGCTCGTAGATATGACTAAAACACTTTTTAGGCTCACACAAACCGGTCCCTTTACCAAATATGCTAAAATAATACCCCGACCAATACCTGGATGTCAATTTTGTTCGCGAGATATTCCTCTTTACAGATGTGATCAATACGTCCGCTGTATTATTAGAGAAGTGGCCGACACAGCACTACATCCGGGCGGTGGTTGTCGTATGGGTGACGTTAATCGTAATGACACTGTCGTTGATCCAAGACTTAGAGTGAAGAATGTCCACCGATTAAGAGTAGCCGACTCTTCTATATTTCCAAAGTTGGCAAATGCAAATACCCATGCTGCTTCTGTACTCGTCGGAGAAATGGCCGCTCAAATGATCATTAATGACAACAACAAAATAATCTAGGTCTAGTTAAAAATTTCTTTTACTAATTTATTGTAAAACAAAGTCATTTGTAAGAGTGACTCACAATTATTACTCTAATTGTAAACTATTAGAAGAATTCTTACTTTTAATTCATTGATATATTAATGATATCCAAAGTTTTGATATGATATGAATGGGTTTTCATATTTCAATAATTGATTAAACGATTTACGTATTTCTTAATAAATGAATACTTTTTTTCAAAACGAATGACTAAATAATTAATTGACTCTCTTTTCAACTGAAGGCAAACCCGAATGAATGATAAAACCTAATTATTATTCTGTGCAGAGCTTACAATCTATAACCAGAATAATAACCAGAAATTCTTTGTAAAAGTTGTGCAATCGATTACTGTCACACGTATTTACCGACCATTTTATGATTACTTATTTCTTCAATGGTTAAGTCAAAAGACATAAGCTTTCACTCGATTTATTAAATCTCAAATTTTTAACCATTTCTTTACTCTTAAAGTTTATTATAAAAAAAACTCTAAAAAAAGGAAATGTTTGAGAAATCTATAATAATATTAACATAAATAATTCATTAGCTTAACATTAATTGAAAACGATAAGATTGGTCAGCCTTAAATGGACCTTGTTGTGCTACTAATGTTCGTAAGTTTCATTAAAATTTTCATCAGAATATTTGTGTTGCGAATCATTTTCAAGAGTTTCAATACTTTCAATATTTTCGTTTCATTAGTCGATTAGATTCGTTGCCATCAATTCTATACTTTTCATAAAAAATGAATGAATGACTTAAATGAGTGGAAAAATAGTCGATTAACAGTAGTTTAACACAACTATTAAATATTCGATTAAATTTCCTTTAGTTCAATGCTTTTAATAAATAACCATGCTAACTTGCATGACTCAAACTAATTTATGTCCAATTCGAGAGTAAATAAACCAAGAATATTTTTTATGATACAAATATATTTCTTGTTTTCCATTAACTAATGGCTTTCAAAAACATGTGTCGAAAGTCAATGAATTCAAGAACTAATTAACACTCGATTCAAGTGTTGACCTAAACCTCATATTCATATTTTTAGAGTAGACATCATTGTCTTCACACACTTCACACTCTTCTCAATGGAAAAATACTAAAAAATATTAACATTAAACACATTTAGGTCTAATTATAAGCTATCAACTATTTCTTAGTATTTTAACAAAACGAAATACAATTTACATAAAATATTTTAATACAAACATTTGATCGCATGAAAGAAATGCAAATATAATTCATTATAATTTCCGTCAACTCTACGCATACGTTGATTGACAGTTCGGCTGCTTTTTTCTACTCCAGTAATTCTGATTTATCAAGCATAATTTTGTATACAAAATATAAAATATTAATACACTTATGTTAGCCATTAACTAAAGCAAAGCTCCTTTTTTGCACAGAATATAAATATTTTCGTAAATAATATAAGCGTTTAAATAAGTTTTCATTAAATTGTGAAATATTTTATTATTAATGAAAACGCTTTTCAATTAAATGTGTCTCACATTTGAAAACAAGTTTTACTAAAAACGAGAAAAAGTGATTCAGAGAATTTCCAGATATTATTTGATGAAACTTTTGGGGAAATTTCGAAATAAATCCAATGATTGACAAAATTTAAAGAAAACACTTTATTCTGATATAAACCATATAAACGAAACCAACGTTTTTCTATCAGTTAACAGACAAAAATAATTGAACATTTGAGTAAGTACATTCTTTTATTATCTATGAGAACCTTGTTTAAATTAACCTTTAAACATAAATATCTCCATAATGATCAAGATCAATGAAAGTTTTTAATTTGACTAAAATAAAATAATTATAAAATAAATGTCATTAAAATTTAATTATAATTTTATGTAAATATGATTAAATGATTATTCAAAATTATGCATGCTCAATTAATTTACCTTACATGATAGCTTATTCGTATAGCAAAGAGAAGGTCATTATAACCATTAAGTAGTATTAATATATCGAGAATATATTCGTAATAATAATAATAATAAATATATTGATAGTAGAAAACAATCTCAAGTATGAAAACACTTTTTGATAAATTTTAATAAAAATAATATTATTTGCAAATGTTGTAGACTTTTGTAGTAATAATTTCTTACAACTATTGGTTTATATATTCGTTTTTTTGCTAAATGATAGTATTATTATTTATTCTAAATATTTATTATTTTCACGAATAGAATCTCATAATATTTAAATTTATATATTATATAATATATCATATATAAAGTCTATACACAAATATATTATATTATATAAGTAAATTTATATATTGATTTAATATAATATACTGTTCTTTGAATAAAGCCCTGGATTTATTTAGCAAAGTTAAACTATGAAAATTGATTATACTTGGAATAAATGAGAACTCAATTGTATAGAAAAGTGAATAGAAAAAGCATTTCATTAAAGTTTTGATTCTCAAAAAAGTAAAGGAATAATAATATTTGTTTTGTTATTATTTGAAAAGTTATGAAAACAATCTCTCATTTAATTGAAATATAGAAAGAAATAAATGAAAAAAAATGTTTAAATGCTTTGATGTATGAGTCGAGCTATTAAAAATATGTTTTGAGCTAGGTTGAATGTATATAACTCATTAATCAAGTGAAAGATAAATAAAGAATTTTGTTTTGTAAGTGCCATCCAAATGAAAATCTTTATTATTGTGTCAGTGAAGGCCAAATATCTAAATCCTTGGGCCTCTAGAGATCACTTTCTTAGATTATATTAATTCTAATAAGTCATAGGGGGAGCGCTATCTTATTATCTTAATTTTGATATATTAATAAATGAGATGAATATTAATCTTATGAATGAAACTTAATAATAATTAGTGAACATCTCTGATGTCATGCATTAAATTCTTATCAATCGATTATTTGAATGCCTTTTCTTTCATTTTGTTTGACAGACGTTTGCATTCATTTCTAATGAAAAGAAAAACATTCATTCAATCATATAATTACAATAATTACAATTATTTCTACTAATAGTAGTAGTGGTTCACCAAAATTGCACAGAATTGAGGACTCACCACATTCTCTACATTGAATGAGAATTTCGTTTTTGGCATTAAAATCATTTTGAAGTGAAGTGACGGACAAATTCATAGTAAGCTTTACTTTAATGATTCGTTTATCGATTTTTTGTTTCCAAAATAAAAGAAAAAAATATAATATTTTGAAGCAAGATCAAAACTTATCAAAACTATAATACTTTATTTCTTCTTTTTCACATTTGAATAACCATTTTTTACCAAGTTAACTTGAAAGTAAAAGTTAAAGTATATAGCAGATATATTGTAAATGTCAAAGGTGTTAAACGCATAAGAAAATGATTTTCATTTAAAAGACAAATCTTAAACTTTAAAAGAGTGCTTTATTTACAGTAGCCTTGCTCATTTATTGGCCAAAACAATAGCCCTCTATTATTGTATTATTATTATTATTATTACTTTTTATGAAATATTGGTATAATTTTTTGTCACAAAACCATTCGCACGATTCTGGTATCGATTTGAGTCAACTCAAATAGAGTATGTGTGGAGTCGTACCGTTCCTCCAAATGTAGCATAAAATTCTGTTGTGCTCTGACTCACAAAACGAGTATAAATTCTTAGGCGAATAGCTTTCTTCTGAAGTGTTTTGAACTTTCAAAACGTTAAAACTGTTGTGTTTTGATGGATGAAAAGCAAACTTTTTTCACTTTAAGCAACTGTTTATTGAATTATTTTTTTTGTGATATTCTTTTTGTTGTTATTATTATTTAAAAATTTAATCAAAATTAATATCGATTTTTGTCGAACAGTATTTTTTTGATAAAAAGGACTTTACATAAAATGGATGAGTTTTTGAGCCAAAATCCCGATTATCTCAATGATTACGTAATTAAAAATGTGTCGACAGAACAGATCGAGAGGTGGCTCATCAGGAAAACCAAGAATAAAAAATCGAGTCTTTCGCGATATAAAGTTAGTCATTTTGATATAAGCTTTGAAATTATTTTGTTTTACTATTATCAAAAATATATCATGATAGTTCTGTGTGCACGCGGACAAACGGAAAATGCTCCAGTCACTCACTAATCTACTCTATGATATGCCAAACAAAGCCTATGTTCTTCATGAACTGTCCTCGACTATAGCCTCGGCTGTCAGTGCAAACAACTGGAATCTATTTCTTTATGATTATACTGATCAGGTAAGATTCATTTAATTATATCTAGTTAGTTTTAAAACTAATTTGATATTAATTGAAACATATTTTATGAAATCAAAGCAAATGTTGTTTATTAATAGATTTGAGATACTTTTTATTCAATCGAATGTAATTATAATGAAAGGGAAGCCCTGTTTGTGACACAATTCTAATTTCCGCCAGAATTTCATTTGAGAATCAGTTATATAATGCTCTCATTGTTCTCATTGTGTCAATACTTCCTCACTCTTTTTGTAGATTATGTTTCAAATATTTAATTTCAAAAATGATCATGTTATTTTCCAATAGAAATGGGAAATTAAATATTTTAATTAAAACCTTATTTGAGATAATATCCCGATTATATGAGACCATAGTTTAAACTTATCTTTAAATTATCTAAACTCATATATAATGCAAGGAGTTGTACAAAATTAACCTTGATACTCTGCAATATTTGAGCCCAGATTTGATAAAATAAATTAACCTTTGTCCTCTTATCCAGACTCAACAAAACATAGATTTATTGCATTTGTATTTCTAGTTAGAAATTATTGTTTATTTATCGGACAAACTATTTCAATATATATCAAGATATAAATTTATAAGATATAGTTAATAAAATTAATCTTGCAAATAAATAAAAGGGTTCTTCAAATTTAATCAAAAATATTTATTTTTATTACGATTTATATCTGCAATAAATCATAATTTTTGTTAACTAATAAATTTATAATTAAAAGAATCTCTTGATAACAGTGATAAGATTATCAAGTAAATATTCAATTTTATAAAATTTATAGGATAACATTATCATGTTTTAAAAAGGGAATCTGTTGTAAAATTAAAGAAAGTATTTATTAAATGTTTGATAGTTTTCACTTTATTTTGTTTTGTTTTGCAATTACTGTTGTCTCAAATCTTTTCCACTGATTTATAGATTTAAATAAATTTTATTTTTTTTAATTAAATATATTTGAATAAAATTAAAATTAATATCTAAATATTTAATGGTTTTAGTCATTAATTTTTTAGTAAAACTTTTAAATGAAATTCTTATTAATAAAAACAAATAAATTTGTCACAAGTGTTCTTGCTACTTTCATTCTTATCTATCCAACATATAGACTCCTTTATTTAAATGAAAACTATTCTAAGAATATTGAATTTGAAATGTTAAACAAGTTTGAGAATTGCTCAATTCTTGTTAACTCATTTCAATCTCTCTCTCTCTCTCTCTCTCTCTCTCTCA
>JAQFZM010000705.1:0-26487 GCA_034695785.1 Galumna obvia
AATAAAAAATAAATAATAAATAATTTTATAATTTGAAAATTTTAACCAATTTACTTTTAAAATTTGAAATATATTTTTTTTTTAAAAAATTTATTTTATATCATTGTTTTCAAAATACTAAAAAAATTAATAAAATTATTTACATTTTTATTATAAATTTATTTTTATTAATTTTAATTAAATTATTTTAATAAAATAATAATAATATGGGTTATTTTATAATCTGAATTGTGATTTTATATTGGATAGTATGTATTAATCTTAAGTATTTATTTTATTATAAATTGTAATATAATTCTGAAAGATCAAGAAATTAGACTTTTATAATTTATAATAATAGCATGGAATTCTAATAGGGGGTATTCCGGAATACCCCTCCTTTAGAGCCAAAAATCGGAAAAATTACCCTCCTTCGACGAGAGTTATAGGACCCATCCCCACCCTAGAGAAAAAGAGGAAAAAGAATAAATCAAGAAATAAATCAAAGAATAGCAGAATTTTTGAAGAAAATTAAAGGAAAACCTTAATAAATGCATAAAAACGTCAAAAACATGCTTTTAAACTCAAATTTTGGTCCTTAAAAATTTAAAAAATTATATAAAATTGATTTTTTACCAAAAATTCTTACTCTTTTGCATTAATTTTGATAAAATGCATTTAAATATGACTAAATAACATCATTTAAATCGGAAAAAATTTAAAATTTATGTTTAATGTGTTTTTAAGCAATTTTGGTTCTTTTTCAGAATACCGCCCCTTATTCCCCCCTAGCTCGGACCAAAATACTATACCCTTATAAAACCCTTAAACCCCGGTCTTTTGCCATCTCTGATAATATCATTTATAATAGTTTTGCTTTAAATCAATATTTTTTATAATTTTTTTTCTTATTTCATATTTTTCTTCATTTATGGAGATTTTTAACTTTTTTCCAAAGAAAGGTTTTCACTATTTATCAGAATTTTAATAATTGATTTTACAAATAAGCATGATATTATTATTTAGCACATATTATTTTAAATTCTATGATATATTGAATTGATTTTAATGAGATTTTCTATATAATAAAGCACTTTTAATAGTTTAATGATTATTTTAAATTTGAATTTTTTTATTATAATAAAGCTTAATTATTATTTTTCATGAAAATGAATTATTATTTAATATTAAAATCGAAAATCTTGAAAAACAAATTAAAAACCTTTCTAGTATAGTCCTTACATATTATTATTTTTTTGAAAGTTGAACGAAATTTCACTGAAAGAAATTGCAATGCAATTATTGAATTCTTTTAATTATATTAAATAAATTGCTTTTAAACAAAACTTATTTTCATTAATATTATAATTTATATTAAGAAGAAGTTTATCTTAATTTCTAACATTTTTCAAATAAATGTTAAAATGTTGTATAAGTTAACTAAGTAGTAAAGACGTTTGTTCGAAAGTAATTGATTTAAATGATCTTGGTCTCCTTGAAAAGTTTATGTTTAATAGAATTGATTTGTAAAATCATTTTCGGCTAATGACCATCTGTTCCTGTGAAAATGATAAGTGCAAATTAGTGTAAAAACTTTAATGTAAGATAAATTATGCACTCATTTGTCAGTAATAAAAGCAAAGTTTGAACATGATAAAATAATTAATTAAACTTGAATATTTTAAGTTAGAAAAACTCTATTTTACTCCTTTTTATATTGATTTTCATTCACACCAATAAATTCAAAGTTCAAAATATTCAAGTTTATTTAGCAATTTTATAAATTTCAAACTTTGCTTTCATTACTGACAAATTAGTGCAAAATTTATCTTACATTAAAGCTTTTTACACTAATTTTCCTTGACCAATTTCACGGGAACAGATGGCCATTAGCCGAAAATGATTTTACAAATAAACTCTATGAAACCCAAGTTGTTCAAAGAGACCAAGATCATTTAAATCCGTTACTCTCGAACAAACGTGTTTACTACTTAGTTTTTTGCCTCAATTAAAATATTAATACTTTAAATATTATTTAATTGTATATAATCATATATAAGGCATAACACCTAAAACCACCTAGTTTATACAATTTTTTTGCAATTTAAAAAAAAATCTCTTAAACTCTTTGGGGAAATTTTGAGGAAATATAGGGGATATTTTTTACTCTCGGAAAAATATAAACAGCCCCTTTTACCATGGCCATCCTTGGAAAAAATATTTTTAAATGAATCAGCACAAAGCTGACCAAGTTAAATTGATAATTAGCACTTTAAGTACTAATGATTTCGTTTATATTTTATCTAAACTTTCATTACTTGAATTTTATATCTAATCTCTCTTTGAATGTGACTTTTAAATGTTCTTTATTTAATTAACTAGTTTATATCATTGAAGAAGAAAATTAACATTTTTAAAACTGGGACCAATTTTTCCTGCAAACATTTTAAACCAATAGTATATATTTGTGTTGTTACCATGCTCTTAAATAAAAAGGAAAAAACAAAGTCAGGGAAAGTTTTTGAAGTTTACTGGAAATCACTACTAATAAAAGAGAGTTTCATAAAAGTTTAATCACTTCTAGAGAAGTAAATAAATTTGAAAACAATAATATTTACGGAAGTCTAAAAAAACGGAAATAATGTCTAAAGAAAACAAGACTTATCTCATCCTCTCTTTTTTGATTTCATATCACTTGAAGTAAAAATTTTCTGACTTTTATATCACAAACAAAATATTGTTTTTAATGACTCATAATTTCTATAAATAAAAGTGAATCAATAGATATAAAGTTTGGGCTAAACTCACTCTTCAACTGCTTTTAAAAAAATAAATGAATTGTTGTTATCCTTTAAATGGTTTTCCTTGTGATAACCCCAACTCTGGCGCACACAAGAGCTGATGTACTAATAAAAAGTACTAAATATGTTTAATCTCAATCATATTAATATTAGTTTAGAAAGAAATCAATGATAAGTCAGTACTCCTTTTGATGGTCTCCTCATCGTTTCGGCAGTGTTAGCACAGGTAAAGGCACTCCAACTTTATTGATGTGATAACCAGCACATATTCAATGGCAGAGAATTGCAATTTTCTCCTATGAATTGATTGCTATATAAATAGCTTTTCTCGAGTTTTAATTTTCATTCATTTATCAAAATTTATAATAACTGAGAGTAAGACTAAACCCAACAAATATGAGACGCGATTCTCATAACTATCAGTAGTTTTGCCTCAAATACCGGTTGGGTTTGAGTTTTGCTTTTTCTTAGTTTACAATTAAAAAGATTTGATTTTCATTAAATGTTAAAAGTTTTCAAATTTAATTCAGTTCACAATATATCTTAATTAAGTCGAAAGTCAGACAACTGTAGAATTGGAATAAAGGGTCAGTTGTTTTCTATAACATTTTAGAGCAGAAAAATAGTTACAAAAACTGAGCCCAAGTCAACGATAGAGCCATGAATTCTGTAAATCAATTGCTGGCGAATCACATTTGTGTTGATAACAACCAAACTTTTGAATCCATCGAAGACACTCTCGAGTAAGTTATTCACCATTTATTCTATGCTTACATTTCTTTTAATTAAATGCTCTTCAAATTAAAAAAAACAATTAATTAAATCATTAATTAAATATTTATAAGTTTTCTAAATTTATTTTAGAAACTTATTTTGACTATATTTTGATAAAATAGTGAAATTAATTTTATTTTCTATAATATAAATGTATTTATTTAAGTCTTTTGAAAACTATAAAATCAACAGAAAAATCCTTCGTTTACTTCAAGGATAGAGTGAGTGAACATAATTTTTTTAACTATTTGTCAAAATAATTGATATTTCCAACTATAAGTATATTAGTACCTTACTAAAATTCAAAATAATAATAATTGTACTAGGGAATAATTCATTGTTGATTAAATCTAATATTAATGTGAATATCCTGTAAAGGATTAAAAAGATTTAAATCATATATACCTTCATATAAGCAACAGATATATTTAAACTTTCATCTATAAAATGTCCTAGATTATATTAAGTTTAATGTTATTAAGATTAAAGTTTATCAATTTTATGAACTCAACCAAAACTAAGTGAAATCCTCTTTCAATTTAAGTTTTCCTTTATTTTGACCACTCGTTTCAAATAATATTGAACTTATAGTATGAGTCTTAAAGTATTTTTACTCCCAATTCGGACATTTTTATAGTGAATGTACTAAAAACGTGATAAATAAAATTTCTGCTTCGCTTAACATTGACCCAAATGTTGGCTCAAATATTTGTCTTAAATGTTCTCTTATTTAACTCCGAAATCATTCGATATCTGATTGTTTTAAATCAATTTATTAGTGACCACTTATTTTATTTTATTAAATGAATAAAAATCGATGGTTTCACTCAATAATAAATGTATACAAAAAATATAAAATAATAATTAAATGAGTGAATATAATATTGAATTATTTTAATAATTAATTCGATGATTGAAAATTAGGTGTAATATAAGTCACTTTTACCAAATAATTCAATGATTTTGAGGACTTTTTATTAAATTTGACTTAAATGTAGTTTAAAATTCAAAATAAATCATATTTTTGTTTTCTTAGATTTCTTTTAAAATTTAAAAAGAGATTTTAAAATATGGTAAAAATAAACCTTGATAAAATCATCTGATTTTGTCTCATATTAACGATAAAAACAGAAAATTTAAACAATTAATGAATTCCCAAATTTAATGAATTTTTAATTTATTTTGACATTTAATTATAAATTGCAATAAATAGTGATTTTAATTTTTAATTAAGTAAATGTAACCTTGGTTTGTGTACCATATGGATCATTTCATTTATCAGATTTATTTAAACCTTACAAAACGATATCCGAAACTTTTAAAAGTATATTAAATTGTCACTTAAACAGAAATTGTATACATGTACCTTTTTAGAAAACATATATCTTTCTATAGTATGGAATATATTTTTAAAGTTCGTGTTAAACAGATTTCCATTAAGCTAGAATAGCTTGTTAATTTGTTTAGTACTTAAACTTAAAGTTTTAACATTTATTTTATAATTTTCTGATTAATATAAACTATTAGTTTGTAATTAGTTTGAAATAATATGAGATCACCTTGATCATCAATTTATTTCAATAAATTGTAGCGCATATGAGTACACTTTATGACAATTATCACATTATTGGCACTTTTAATACCATTTCTTTTATCATTTGTATTATTTATTTTTCTTATTGAAATAATATCGGTTTTAACATCAGATTTAATAATTAAAGCATTTATTTGAAGTAATATTTTCAAAGTATTGATGCACTCATTAATTACTTATCGATTGAAAGTACAAAGAACACAAAGAATAGCAATAAAGTGACTTAAAGTAACTAAAGAAAATCAATATTCCAGAGCACTGTTTATATGCGATACGAAAATGAAATTTCCATAAATATAAAGTCATTCGTTAAATGAGTATTAAAGTCATTCAATATATTTATTTTTTGTGTAAATTCTACTGAATTTTGTTATTTGTTGTATATTTTTGCCTAAATTTGATCCTCAATTGTCTGTTTAATGATATGTCTGTTCTTTGGATGAGATCGTAAGTTGAAATACACTTTTTATAAAGTCATACATTATATTTAAAAAATCTTTTGATCTTTGATTTTAATTTCACTATAAATTTATTGATATGTCCTTCAAATTCAGTTTTTAAATTTGATTTCACTTTGTCTTAACCTTCACTCAAAAATAGGATAAATTTAAGATAAATTTGACGCTAAGACTAACGAATGATTAGTTTAAAAATAAAAACTAAATATTTTTTAATAATTCGATAAAATAATTATTTGAAAAACAGGACCTAAACTTTTAAAACATCGCAAAGAATGTGAGGAATGCTTTAAGAATTTGTTGTGAACCCAATAATTTAAAGCTCAAGCAATTTGTTTGTGCCGAAGGACAGTCTGATCATCAACTATTATTCTGTACTGGAGAAGTGCACAGCTCTAGACTCAACTTTAATTTTCCTCCTTTCCTTCCAATCAATCAATAATGTTTATACATAATATCCGAGGTCATTTTAAGGAAAGCGCAACAAATATTTGAACTCTATTATCATGGTTATTCAACATAATTTTACATTTACATTCTTGGAAAATCAAAATGGGTTTCCTATGATTTCAGTTGACTATCAAATGAATATCAAATTTATTCCCGAATGAAAAATGAGATCCTTTTTCAAAAAAGTCGAGTCTCTATCAAATGGTTTGAATTAATGAGATTTACATTTAAATAATTATTAAGACTATTAAAACTTAAATTACATAAAAAACGAAACGAGTTGTTAGTAATTATTATTATTAATATAATATAATATTAAACTTTATATTATTGCGTAAATGCTTACCAACCAATTAGAATCCAAATTTATTGTCATTAAAATGACTCTAAATGTACGCGAATTGTCTGACATTGTCTTACAAATGTCTGAATCAAATTCACCGACAATTCATTCAAATGACGTTCAATTTATTTAATTTCGTCATTTATTACAAACTTTTTAATAATTATAAATTATTGAATATAACTATATATAACTCATTTTAATTAAAAACTTTTTAAAGTGGTTTTTAATAATTATCTAATGTTATATATACTAATAAATGAACTTGGTAAATTATCTTTCATGTTAATTCATCAATAATTTTAGACAAAACGTTTAATTTATTTTTGAATAAATAATTTTTAAAATATAAGGAATGAATACATTAATTGATAATTATTATATTTAGGCGAACCCGGAGTCTTAATGCACCAAGCCCTATTTGTCAGTTTGGCCCATGTGGCCGAATTATGAAGAATTCCACCATGGTCATGTAAGTAAACTATTTCTGACTTTGTTTTAAATTTTATTTTAAATAGTCTTTTATTTGCCAAAAAGTAAGGATAAGTGATATTGATGAAAACTAGCTAGTTTAAAGTGTTTAAAGTGTGTCTAATCTATGACCAAAGTATAACTTATTAATCAATTTAAAAGTATTATTAATTAAATTTTGAATAAAATTAAATATGTTTACCACTAATAAAATTAAAGCAGGGACAACTTATAGTTTTGGATCGTATATATAATTTGATAAGAGATATGATCATGATAATTTAGATAAGTTAGATATGCATAACTTCCTGAAGTGAAGATGCATTCAAAGTATATCCCATTAATGTATCCGATAATCGATATTCAAAAGCAATGCCATCGATAAGAAACAAACAGTAGTTCATTGAATGGCTGGCATTGGGACCGGTGGCTGCCATTCACCCACTGACCCACTCTTGACTTATAAGTTCCTCGAAGTAGAGAAGTGGCGGTCACTTTACTAACGCTCGAGTAATGAGTGGGTCTTAAAATGAAATGCAATGTCACCGAACTGTTTGTTTGTTAACCTCTCCTATTATGTTATTTTGAGGGCACTTTCATACTAAACCATATCATACTATACTTGACCCTCTCCTCTATACAAATCCTCAATCGAATCAAATATTAATTAGTAAACAGTCTGTGCTTAACATTCTTCTGGTATTGAATTTGTTTGTCAACACATTCACAGACTTTGAAGTTATATAATTTTGTTGACATTAATTCATCGCTCATTCCGTTCAATGTTTTAAACAAAAATTATTTTAATCGTTAATAATCTGATAATTAATGACTTTTTGATTGACGAACAGATTATTCGTCACTAATTAATAATTAAAGAATTGAAAAACTTTTTTACTTTTATTTAAAACTTATTCTAAAACCATGTTTTATGTATTAATATCTAGTACATTTTTAATTTATGAATACGAGCTTTCCGGGAACTAATCTAGTTTTTATCATGGTAAAATTCACTTTTTGTTTCATTAGGGAAATTCTAGTCAACGATAAATTAAATAACAAATCGATAGTATTTTCTAGAAATTGTGAGACATTTACACAAATTCGAGAAATTTTGCATTTTTTCCTTAAATCAAATTAAAGTTTTAAATTCAATAAATTCTAATGTATTAGTCCTTAGTCTTAGTCTTTAAGAATTAATGGTTTTTATTGCAATCGTTATTATTTTAATAATATAATCAGTCGTCAAATAAATTGATTTAATGGCTAACAAATTGACGTCCGATTAATGTTTATTTTCGTCAATCATTTATTAAATGGCTTAAGAAGTGAACAATTCTTTAGTAAATCGTCACAAAACAGTCACTGAATGGCCTTAAATACTAAACGACTAATTAGTTTTGATAACAATTAGAGATCCAATGCATTCAACTCATAGTAAATAAGGATAGCCTTCGCTAATCAATGATGAAATGGAGCGATAGGCGGGTTATCAGTGCTCTGGGTTTTCATCTCTCGAATTAATTAACATTAAGACCAACACTCCCTTCACTTATTTAAAATATTATTTCCATTTTTCTTATTGAAGACATTAAGACATTCCTACAAAATGCCGGTTCCTATAAATACAGAATAATTTCTCAATTCTTTGAATCTTTAGTTTTTGAATTCAAATAATTTATTTTCATTTAATCCTTAATTTATTTATTAAATTATTAAATAACTTTGAAATTGATTATGAAGTTCACTCGATTACAAGAAAAACTTCTTCTGTAAGTAATTAAACTTATGATTAAACTCTAAAATTTATTTGACTCTTATTTTCTGTTTTGAAACCCAAATATGTTTTGATTTTTTTTTTTCACTTTTCATAATAAAGATTTAGTTTTTCCTTTACTTTGAAAAAGTGTTAATTAAATTGTGTCCATAATTACTAGTTTTCGGGTCACTAAACATTTTTGACAACTTTATCTTTAGAAGTATTTTTTTAAATTAAGATAATGTTCTAGGACAATTCAAGATCCAGCCAGTCAGCGGTTGACTTGGAATAAGCCTCCGCTCAGTGTTTTGGTTATTAAGAAAATTCATGACTCGCTTGTGATACAACCGTTCATTGATTTGGTCCGTTGGCTTATTTGGGTATTTCTCTACTTTTATATAAATTTATTGCTTTAATTATTTTATAACTAATTATTAATAAATTGTTTATTTGTTTTAAGGAGAAACAAATGTCTGTTTATGTAGAGTCCGCTGTTATGGAAGACCCACATCTTAAGAATAACCCCTTATTTATTCCATTCAAAGAAAAATTATGTACTTTTAAGGAGGGCAGTGACGACCTCACAGATAAAGTAGATTTCATAATTTGTTTGGGAGGGGACGGAACTCTCCTCTACGCCTCTTCACTATTTCAGGTTATTTTCCCTCAAAAAAAAACATTTGTTTAAAAATATTCCACAAAAAAAATGTTTACTTAATATGAAATTCTTTGATATTCTTCGCATAAACAGCAAAGTGTGCCTCCAGTGATGGCTTTCCATATGGGTTCACTCGGATTTTTGACTCCATTTGAGTTCGATAACTTCCAGGAACAGGTCTCTAATGTTCTCGAAGGTAATAAACCACTCATTAATTAGTAATAATTTTGTTAAATGGTGTGACTCTCAGGTCACGCGGCTCTCACTCTGAGAAGTCGACTTCGGTGTCAAATCGTACGCAAGAATGAGACCATAACTGCAATCGAAAAGGTGTCCAAACAGAATAACCTTCATTTGGTTCTCAATGAACTGGTTATAGATCGCGGACCCTCTCCTTATCTTTCAAACATTGATTTATATATCGATGGCAGACATATCACAACAGTAATGGGTGATGGTCTTATTGTATCGACCCCTACCGGTAGCACTGCCTATGCAGTGGCCGCTGGAGCCTCAATGATTCATCCGAGTGTACCCGCAATTATGGTCACTCCTATTTGTCCGCATTCATTATCATTCCGTCCAATTGTAGTTCCGGCTGGAGTTGAACTTAAAATATGCGTTTCACCCGACTCTCGTAATTCAGCCTGGGTCTCTTTTGATGGCAGAAACAGACAAGAAATTCAATTAGAAGACAGGTATACTTTATTATTATTCATTATATAATTGATTGAACTTTAATTTGTGTGAAATAGTCTAAAAGTGACCACATCTATATATCCGGTGCCTTCTATTTGTGCTGAGGACCAAATCGCCGATTGGTTCGACTCATTGGCTGAATGTCTTCATTGGAATGTCAGACGAAAACAAAGACAATTCGATGAGTTTTCAGATTTATTGCACTCTTCCAGCAATGATTCCCTCGACAAACAACACTACGACAGTATTGAGAGCTGATCCCAACTCCAGTTTAAACGAAACGACACTCTTTTGATATTTATGTATATTTTAATACATTTAAACTCATTTATTATTGGTTTTACATTTTTGGACTTTTGTTATCACTTCCAAAATTTGCAAGTTTATAAAGTTTTCATCACTTGTTAAGGGTTTTGTCAAATGATTTGTCGAACAATTCTTATAAACTATTTTTCATATTTTTTTTTATTATAACTTCGATAACATTTTTTTTACTAAATTTTATAATAACTTAAAATATTTTAATGCATTTAATCTAATTTTATTCCTAATATTAATGTAAATAAAATTCTATAAAATTATGATTTTTTAAAATTTGTTTTGAAAGTAAAGGAGTTATAAGTGAAGTGGAGTTATGTGAGACTCAAATTAAGCTCAAATTAAATATTTTATTATAAATAAAATTTGATTAAAACTCTAAATATATTTACATTTTTAAATATTTTTAATTCAATTTAATAATAATTGTAACTTGTTCAATTAAGCAATTCTACATTCAACCAAATAAACTAATTTTAAGACTTTTCCTTCTTATCTGATTTATTATCTTTCTCCTTTTCGACAACTTTATCAATTTTGGATTCACTGCCTTCTCTGCCTTCTCTGCCATCACTGCCTTCAGTGCCTTCAGTGCCTTCATTGACGTCGTGAGCGTTTTGTGCGGCCTTTTCTTTTTGTTTGTTAAGAAGCGCCACATTTTCAATCATTTTCTCTAAACGGGTCACTTCATCGAAATCCCTTTTGGAGGAGTAAACCGGGTCTATTCCAGTATTGTATTTTCGTTCCGAATTTTTCATTTGTTTAACGACATCAAAGTTTGAGAGATAGTCTGCCTCTTCTGGTTCTGAGTCAATGAGTCCACTGACTTCTTTATTTCTGCGCTCATACTCTGCGTCTGGCATTACATTAGACTTTCGCGGTCTTCGTCTGTCCTTATGATATCGATGTCCACCCTTTTGATCACTGTTTTGGTTCTGATAAGAGGTTTTTTCTGAGTCATATTCATCGGGTTTACCAAAATTACTAACTGTTTCATAATCTCTGGTTTTGTCATCTGCTGTGTGCGCCGCCATTGAATCAGAATATCGAGGATTTGAATTCGGAGTTTCTTCGTTGTCCTGAAGACCAGTACTGTCGTCTTCATCCATACCTTCATTTGGGGCCAAATATTCCTTTTCACTATTATCTGCAAAATTTTTGAGTTTATCAAGGAAACCTTCAAAGCTCTTGGCCTCATCGACAGCCTCTCTGCCGAAATCCTTGACATCGTTGGCAATACTCATTTGAGCGGTCGATCCGTCACCGATTCCATCTGATGCATACACCTCTTCTGGTTCTTCGTGTTCTGCCCTGTTCAATCTAGGAGGATTATTATTCATCTGTTTATAATCTCTTCTTTGTTGCATTTCCTGTTCATCTTGTAAATTTTCATCAGGATCATCTTGGTCATCTTCATCCTGATGCTCTTCTGGTATATAATCTTTCATTTGGTTGAGAGCACTCTTACTTCTGGAGACTTCGGAATCGCTGTTATGCGGATAATAATAAACCCTTTCTATTGCTTTATATATCTTTTTAGGTTTTTTAGTAGTCTTTGGCTGAGACTCAGTGTTGTATTGATTGTTGTATTGCTTATAGTATTGTTTATTGTGTTTTTTATTCTGTTGATTGTCGTACTGAGGGTTTTCCGCATAGTAAGGATAATCTGGGTCTTCAACTGGTAATTTCTCTTCGAGAGGGAATTCGTCGCCTTTTCTTAACATTGGATGTCCTGAAGGGTCGGAATCAGTTTCATCATTATATGTGTTATAATTTTTAGTGTTCGGGTCATTCGGGTAATTGTATGAATAAGAGTAAGGCATTCCTGGGCTCTCAACATGAGATGGAATAAATACATTTCTCCGAACATTTGCTGCGGTTAACGGAATGACTTCATTTGTGTTTTGACTAATCACTGAATTATTGGATGGTTTGACGACCGCTGCCCTAACCATCACTTGATATAACATCAAAAGCAAAGCGAATGAAAATAAGTTGTTTTCGAACTAAATATCAAATTAAAAACAAATCAAAAAATCAATTATTTGTGAATCAATCAAAACATAATAATAGAGAACTCATAATAGATATTAAATTAACTTATCATTTGATAAGTTATCAAACAATTATTTAATATATTATTTGTGAATATGATCTTAAAGGATTTATAATAATAAATATGATAATAAATTTATTTAATTTGATCTAGATCAATCACTTTGCCTTAGATAATGATAACTAAAATATCAATAAAAAAGTTATTTAGAAATTATTTAATATTATATCAAAATATTATTTCATAATTATTTCATTTAATTTCATTCATTTTATATAATTTAGTAATTCTTTTAAATTAATGAATACTTTTGTCGTATAATTACAACTTTTATCAGTTGTTTATCAGAGTTTTAAATACTAAAAATTAACAAGGTAACAATTTATTTATTATCATGAAATGAAAATGAAACTCACCTTGATCAACATAATTGGCACTTATTATTGAAATTACATTGAAGCAAAGGAAATGGTAAACCAGAACAATTGGTAAATAAAAGTCTGTCAAATAGTAATAAAACTTTTAAGTCTTCACTTTTATAGACTTTCGGACAGAACTTATTTTATTTATTTTTATTTGTTTTCGCTTCACTTCAAAGCAATGCTAACAACAACTCAATCAAAGATTTTTTTTGTCAAACCTATCAATCAAACAACTAATTCAAGTGAAACGACTCTTTCATAACTAAAAAGAATTAATTCGAACCACAAAAAATTGTTATAAAAATATATGTTTTGTCGAATTAAAGTGAGAGGAAGTGCCAGTGAAGTGCCATTCACTGCGAGACAACCACTAATTCCCGTCTTATTCTCTAATTGTAATCCTTTGAATAAGTGGTAAGAAGTGATAAAACACGGAAATAATGCTCTCTTTTATAACAAACAACATTGTTTTCATTTATCAATTAATGAAAATTATGTTTAATTTGGAAATAAAACAAAATAAATTTTACTTTTAATCAACCTTACTCATTTTATAATACAATCTGATATAGAGCAAATCAAGTTTGATTCATTCATTTATATTTTTCTTTTTATTTGTATTCAATCTTCAAAATAATGTTTAAATACAATATTAAAAATAAAAATAAAAACATTTGTCCCCCCCTTTGCCTTTCCTTCGTGTCGTACACATCGGACAGTATTTTTTGAACTTTAAATATTTGGTGACATTTGTTTGACATTTGTTTGACATTTACTTTATTTTAAATTCTTAAAAGTTTTTATTTCAAACGAAAATATTTTACAATCTTTTATTTTTATTAAATGATAAGTTATCATGCAAATATTTAAATTTAAATTATGAATTGAACATCAAATATGATTTGTATTTTCGTATATATTTTAGTTTCGAATTTTTAATTCAATTTAAAATTAATAACTTTTTTCAAAATTTCTAGGAAAGAAAATAATCTTGCTTGGTGACAAATTTTCACTTACAAAAAATTATATATAAGAATTTGTCAAAACATATGACAATAATTCTTAAAATGAGGGAAAGAATTTAAATTATATTTAAAATTTTAATGCAATTTTTAATCTATCATTCAATAGTTATTATTGCTTTAAAATATATAGAGAGTTTGAAAACCACATGGTAAGTTTATGAGATTTTTAATAATAATTATAAAACAAACAAAAAATGTTATTAAAAATATTGTTTTATTACATCCTGTTTCTTTTAAAATATTTAAACATATTTTAAATTTTCTTTAAGATATTTATAAAATTCCAAAAGTAACTTGTGCATATTTAAAAATAGAAAAAAAGTAAATTCTGAATTTTGTAATTAAACTAATAATTTGATGTCTCACTAAAATAGTAAAACCTTAAAAGTAAGCAAAATATTTCAATTATGTTAAATAGGAATTAAACAAAAATAGAGAATCAAGAAATTTGAAAGACTTGCAAATTCAACCAAATTATTAACTTAGAAGAAGTGATTAGATACTAATGTTTGAAAGTTTGAAATGTTGACCATTTTAAGGGTTATTCACATATATTTTGATGAATATTATATTAAATATTAATTTATAAATTTAAAATATGGAAAAAACAAAATTAAAATAAAAAAATTAAAATTTACTAAACTTTACATTTTAAAGAATTCAATTTTATTATAAAAATGAGAGAATCATCTTGCTTATATTCGAAAAACAGAATATGAATATAAAAATGTTATTAATACTTTTAAATGTTTGATATATTTCTCTTAATATTTAATTAATATTTTAAATAAAATAATGTTTAAAATGAGATAAATATTTAAAGTATTGAACAGATCTTTAATTTGAAACAAATGATAGAAAAATCAGTGAAATGGGAAAAAAGTAGAAATTAATGTAATATATGGGAATAAAATCAGGAATTCCTGAGTTCTACTTTACTGATAAGTGGGTAAAGCTATGTCTCCGGTGCTAATTAGTCGTCTCAATAGACTGACCGGTAAGTGAACTATTTTCAAATCAAACTTTGAGGGATCGATATCTTCTGTGTCTACTTCTTCGCGATCATTGCTTTTTGTATCGCTTTCTGTTCTAATATTTTGAGATTTAAATGATTGCAAAGAATGAGTGGTCTTATAGTCATTAGAGTTGTCATCATAACAATCTATATCTTCAGTCGAGTAATCGCTCGAATAGTTTGGGTTTGAATTCGATTGAGATTTAGATTCAGTTCTCATATAATTATTGTTCACTGAATGTGTTTCAGGACTATAGACTGAAGGGTTTTCATATCCATTGGTTTGAAATTCTGGCCCATTATTTGGAGGAAGAGTTGGCGTTGAATAAACATATGGTGAGGCCATTGGCTGGAAATTTGTCTCATAATTTGATATCGAGTGAGAAGACTCTTCTGATGGAGTAGTCATTGAATGGCTCACTAATGGCTTTGGAGTGGTATAGCTTTGTCTCAAAGTATTTGTTTTTGAAATATATGTTTGAAATGGTACTGTGTATTGACTCGATTGAAATGACCTGTCCATTGATCTGATCATATGAATAGGAGGCGAACGATATTGAATGTCATTGTTTTTGTTATTCAATTCGTATTCGTTATTGTTTTGATTCTGATTTCTATTGTCATTCTTCGAGTAATTATCTTCTCTCAAATCTTTATGAGAAGAGTCAGGATATCTATAATTAGAATTTTCTTCAGAATTCTCTGAATTATAAGTTTGAGGAGAATTATAACTCGATTTTTCTGTTATTCTGTTTCTATAAATGGTTTTCCCCTCATTTGAAGCACTAAACGGCGAATAATTTTGAGGAATATTTCTAATAAAAGTCATTTCATTAGTCTTAATGGTATCGTCTGAACTATAGTTATGATCAGTTTTTTGTTCATTATTTTGAGAGTTACTAAACTTATCCGTTGAATAAGAGTTGGCTTCAAATTCTGGTGAACTCTGTTTCCTCTCGTCATCCGTTGAATACTTTTGATGAACTCTTGAAAGTGTTCTGTCATTTAACTGTGAATAACGATTTTGATTAACCAGTGGTGAAGACCATTGAGTTTTGGGATAATTCGAGGGTTCGGTCGAATCTTTGAATTCGTTGTCGTATTTATTTTGATCTCTTTGTGGAACCTTTTGTTCTTCTTTTATGTTATATTTCATTGATTTTCGTATTTGATTTCGATATCTTTGTGTATTATTTGAAGAAAGATCATTTCTGATGTTGTCGTTAACTGATTTCTTAAGTGAATCCATTGATTCTGAACCGTGAGATAGAGTGTCAGAAGTCTTTCTCATTCGCGGATAGTTTTGTGCCAACGATTCGGTCGACAAAACATCGAAAATAGACGGATATCGCGAGAGATTATTGTTGCGAATATATAAAGGAATGGCTACTATTGTTGGCTGACTTCCAGATTTGGAACTACTCATGAGTAAACTCCCGATATCTGTATTTGTTGCCAACGAATACTTTAAACTTGAAGTTATTAAAGGATTAGGTGTTAGAAAACTTGTGACCGCACTCGACATCCCTTTTACACAACTTCTTTGAATTAAAGGAACTGATATTAAGACAGACAACAAAAATATCTGAAAATTAATTTAAGATAATTCTATTTAATTAATAAATTTCAAAGAAATTCAAAAAAATAATTTAAAAACTGAATGAAAAGTATTATAAATAAATCATTAAATTCTTTTTATTTAAATTAAATACTTTTTGATAAAAGAAATTCCAAGAAAATGAAATAATTCTTACCGTTTGTATCATTTTGTAAGACTTCTATCGATTTTATCGATTTTTATTAAATGAAACTTAGAATAAGAAAACTGAGGACAAGAAACGGCACAAAATTCAATGTTTTAATTAAAAGCACACAAAGAGGTGATCGGTTGGAAAACTTTGATTAAATGGATGGGAATATCAAAAACAGTTAAACATATAGTTTGTGATTCTTTGAGAAAGAAGTGCTCAAAACTTTATTGATCACACATTCTGTTCTCTTTAATGAAGTTATCTTACAATCCAGTTATCAAATAATTACTCGAGATTTCAATATAGAGAAGACCTCTTTTATGATTCAGTTCACTGAACTATTATATAATATGAAACTCGACTGACATTGAAAGCACTGACTACTGCCCCACTAAACTTGAATCCACAACAATTACCCCGTCTTTAGTATTTTTGTCGATTCGATAACATTTTATCCAATTGTTAACTGTTTGTATCATTTTCTTTAACTTTCAAATAAGACTACTTTTAATACTATTCTTAATATAAGAATTAATGTTTATTTGATTTGAAACTCTTTTTTTACTCCAAATAAATAAAAGACTTCAAACGAAATAAATTACTCGTTTTCTTTGTTAATACAATAAAAACCATTTTATTCAATAAAATTTGTTAACCATTTCTTTGAAAAATAAAGAAATCTCGTGATTTCAATTCAATACAAAAGTAAAGGCCTTCGTCTAAGAATAGGCTCCGCATGACTTCAATCGATTCATAACAAATATTTGTTCATTAGTTTAATATATTATCTTTTTGGCCACAATTTTCCAAATTTTATCTAAAAATATATACAAATTTCACTTATTTTCTATAAAAAATCAATGAATAAGTCTGTGAACTAATAATAAATAGATGAAATCAAGATCTAATTTAAACAGGTATGTTTTTCTTATATATTTAGAATAATAATATTGAGAAAAAGAATTGAAAGGTTTATATTTTAAAACTAAAATAATCGGAAATAATTTATTTGAAATCAAATGACAAATAAAATAAAAATTAATTAAATTCTTTAAAAACGAATACAGAGTTTATGTGAACTATTAAACTATGAAAAACTCATTTTCTAAATAAAAATAATGCAATCATTACGTCCTCATTGTTTTCTAACTTATTTATGTCGAAAGAATGTCTCGAAAATTGTGGTCAAATCGAAATCATGTAATTTATTCGTCACGAAATCTCTTTGAAGAATATGAGGATAATATCGTTTACATTGAAGTCTGTCTTAAGTTTTCTTCTCTATTGATCGATAGGTTAAGTCATGTGTGAAGTTGAAAGCCTTTGATCTGATGTTAATATGTCATAAAAGCTGACATCACTCACGCAATTCTGTGTCCGATATCTTATTTTCTTAATTTAATTATATATGAATTCAGCGAAGAATCAAATAATTGATCAATTGATCAATTTATTGATAACTTTAGTTCAAAGACTTATATTTTTTTCTCTCATTTTCTCATAATTTTATTAAACTTTGACTCATTTTTATCACATTTTTTAAAGAAAATCCATAACAGAGTTATTAATCCAATAAATAGGTTTTAGGTTTATATTGAATATATGTTTTCAAATAAATATGAATAAATAAAATGTAATTGGTAAATTTCAATTGAAAAAACACCTAGCACTCAAATGTCTGATAAGTCAATCATTTTTGATAAATTACAGCAAAATAAATAGTTTTGAGTATATATTTGATGAGAGATAAGATTACAATTCAATTGTTTGTATAATATGACACTTTTCTCGTCATTTATTGCATTTAATATTTGATTTAGAGTTTAATCAAATGGAAAAACCATTCAATTAATGGTTTGCTTTTAAATTCATTGGCTTTAAAAGCATTGAATTCTGTGAATTCATAACAAGAAATAATTTTCATAACAACTCATAAAATATTTCTTTTAAATTCAATGCTTTTAACAGTAATTTATTTGATTTAAAAAAAAGATTAAATAATTTTGTTAAAAAACTTGTCGGACAACTCATGTGTTAACTATAGTTTTAGAAGTTTCAGTTAAGAAGTTATTCTGGAAGTTAGAATGTACTAGCTAAATTTTACTCATTCATGGCTTATTTTGATGACATCGCTCTGTTGTACACAAGTGGTGCAATATTTAAGTCATTTTATGACTACATCTATGAATTGTAGCCAAAACTAGATTATCGTTTTGGTGCTCAACATAAATATAATTCACTAAATTCTAGACTCAATTTAAATCCTTAACAATAAAACAATTTAAGGTAAAAATAGTAAAAACTAAACACAAATATAATAACAATTAAATAAAATAATATTTTAGTAATTCTAATATAAATGAATAACTAATTGAAACTATTTTAGTAATTGATTGACGCAAAGCCTGAGTTCAATAATTTACGAAAGTTTTGGTTCAATGGTTTAAAGAGCAAAATAAATGTGAAATGCAATGCATTGCCATATATTTAGATCAAATCCTATATGTTTTTACGGAATTTCAATATTAAATACAAATATTACAATATTTTAATCGTTTAATTGATTTTAACGTTATTTTCATTCTTTTGGTTAAATAATTTTTAAATATTTTATTATTGAGATTATATTAATGTAAACATAAGTAAATATGATTAACACCCGTCTGTTGCTGTGATTTGTGTTCAAATTAAAGTCAAATAATTTAATTCATGACTATTATAACCAAAAGTAAAGGTATTTATTATTTATTTGTATTTTTGTTTTACTCTTAGTATGTATTAATGGTTAATAAATGCCATCAAATATTAATCAATTGATTATTGGATTCGTATTCGCAGTGTTTATACCATAACTGAATGAATTGTCGATACAGTAAACTAACGCCTCTATTAACCACTGATTCCAGTGCTGAAAGTGTTGACCTAACCGTCGGAACAGACTTTTATGACTCGACTCTCATGAATGAAAACACAGACTTAACTGACGACAACATTGACTCCAATGAAAAACTCTTATTTCAAACCGATATCTATAACTCAAACAACTATTTCGGAACTCAACAACACTTTAAAGGTTTGAATTCATTTTTTATAATAATTTCTACAAAATTAGATTTAATCCTAAATAACAGAATTATTATTATTATTAACGATTCTAAGAAAATATATAAAATTGTGTCTTAATTATATTGAATTTTAATATTGTAATAATGATTTTTCAATACTAATCGTAATATAAGAACCGGAATAATATTGTTTAACTCAATTTCCTATAATTTTGATTTCAATTAATTGTTTGTATATAATTATAATCAGTTCTCTTGAATTGTCTTATCTTCTGATACGCAAAAACTTTTATCGTTTTATATTAAGTCAAATGATTCGGTTATTTAAAAGAGTTCATAACTCAATGTCATTCCAACTCTTTATCATATTATTACCACTCAATTGAAGACCAATTTTATAGAATAGGTTTTTAGAGTTTCACTGAATTCTGTACTTTTTATCACTTATTTTAGGGTTTTTATCGAATAAAAGATTGTTTTTCTGAATAATTCCTAAATTAAAACAAAATTAAATTTATTATTATTATTATTATTTGTCTTAAACTAGATAACCAAGAGAGGTAATAACCAAGGGAGGTTATCTTTATATAAAATCAAGCAAAGCTTGTGCACAAATATTTGAGTCTAGAGCATTTATCAATTAACTGATTAAAATGCAAGTTTATTATTTAAAAAGTATTAAACTAATTATAAGTGAAATATTTGAATATACCTTGTTAACTATTAATTATAAATTGATAGCATTCGCTAAAATAGTGGCAAAATTTTCTAAACACATGTCATATGATATGACAATCAAACGGGAAATCATTAAACAAAACGAATTATAAACAAAATAATAAAACATTTATCGAAAATAAAACTAAAATATCAAAAAGTTTTATGGATTACCAGAAACTTGAAAACGGATCTGATTTTCTCAATTATAAACTTTCTTAAAATCAAATATCAATAGTTTTTATCTCAATTATTGCACTCAAGAAATAACTTTATGGCCGACTATTTTATCAAAGAAAATATGAGTATATTATCACAACTGAAAGGCTTCTGAATTTAATTTCTACTCAATTTAACTCAAATTAACATTTTCTCATTGACTTTAAACTAGATTTTATTCATTTATTCATAAAGAAATAAAATCAGTAGAAAAAGAGTGACATTGAAAACGATTTCAACAATTATTAGGAATAATATTTAAAACACAAAAAATCACATTTCCTTTAAACAAATATAGAAAAACAAATAATTAAGTATTTATTATAAAAATGTTATCAATAGTTGTTCTGATTATAAACTACTGAAGAATTATATCGTTTTATTGAATTAAAAGAAAATTAAAGAATTAATCTTTTATTGATTTATTAATTAATTTTATGATAATATTATTAAATTAGTCGTATCTTATATTAAAAATGTATTACAATCACATTAATCGATACATAAAATAAATCAAAAAATTTAAACAATTTTAAATCGATCTCTAATGCGATGACATTCAATATTTTGTTGTTATTCGGGTCATAACCTTAATATCACTGAATTGAAAGTATCATTACTTTTGTTGATTTATGCGCTTTAATTAGTTTTACCTTCAAATTAACGATAAGTTATTAAAACAAAATGATTTTCTCGAATTATATGTTGAAAATTTACTTGCTCAAAATATTTACATACTACCATGTTTGTTTAAATTAAAATATAAAAAAGTGAGTTTTATAGTGAAATAATTTGAAATATAAATACACCTAGTTTACATCTATTAAATGATTGGCTAATTTTATCATTTGACTCATTTGACTTACCCTCACATAATATTGTATTGTATTGTTCTTCTGGTAATCGGTATTTGAAGGGATAGTTTGTTCAGTTGTAATGCAATCAATGCTGAGATGTGTCTTCGAATTTGAGTCAAAAATCATTTGTGAAAACAAGCAAATGGTGCTCTCCTTTGACCCAAACCTTGTTTTCGACAATAGTTTTGATAATTAATTAACGTATAATAAGTTCTCGACTTTTATTTGATTAATTCATATCTAATCGAAATATATCTAAATTATTGGAGTCTTTAACGCAATCTTAAGAGTGATAACAATTCTGTTCTTCTTTTCAAATGAAAATTTAATTATCAAACGTTTAAATTGAAATAAAATCTCTTTTAGAAAAGAGTTCTACAAAAAATATTTATTGTTTTTGAAATTGTCTCACAAATTATGCCTAAAACAGATGATACCAACAAAACTAAAAGAGTTGGTCCGCCACCGATTAGAGATGGGGTGGATTATGTCAATCCACAAGAAGAGGATCAGATGGTATTAATGCCTGCAGACACTCAAGAATTAAATATATTTCATAATAATTAGGAAATATATGGATATCGACCAAACATTTTGCGTACTTTAATAACCTGGTTCTTTATACTAATCAGTGGCGGATTATTACGTCTTTTATTTCATTGGAAACCTCATTGGATGCTCTCCTGTACTCATATCCGATGTCCCCTCGAATTCGCCAAAAAAGTATTACTTATCGTAAGTTTTAATTAATATTATTTTAAAATTAAAACTAATTTATTTAACGATATGTTTAACGATGTGTTTAACGATGTGTTTAATGTTAGGATCAGTTTTTGCAAAAGTTTACTGAAAGAGTAATACTATTGTCTGCAAAAGACTCGAAATACCAATACTCGGCTCCAAAAGAAAGTTTGGAAGTGGACTACAATTCGAGTTCTAATTATAGTCTTCTTCGACCCAAACCAAACGGGGCTTTTGAGTCGACAACTTTTCTAACATATTTTGAAAATAAAAAGGTTCGATACATTTGGGACAACGAAACCAAACAATTCAATAAAGTGAGAGGACTCGACTCTAATATATTCTGTTCTTATTTTTATCAACAAAAAGGCCTTAATAATGATGAACAGAATAAGAGGTAATTCTTTTTAATTAATGGTTAAAATAATTAAATTTATGATCCGTTAAAAGACGAGTCCTTTACGGAGAGAATGCAATTGTAGTGGAAGTGAAATCAATTCTTCAAATATTGGTTTCAGAAGTATTGGAACCGTTTTATATATTCCAAGTGTTCAGTCTATTGGTCTGGTGTTTAGATGAATACTATTATTACGCCACTTGTATTGTAGTGATGTCCGCCCTTTCCCTTACATCCAGTGTTATTCAAACCCGAAGAAATCAAAAGCAATTACGGGATACGGTTCAGGGCGTCGACACCGTTAATGTTTGTCGCGGGGATGACGTCTATGAAGAAATAGAGTCATCAAAACTGGTTCCGGGAGATGTGATAGAAGTGCCGCCCTTTGGATGTATTATGCAGTGCGACGCTGTTGTCATCACCGGTAATGTTATTGTCAACGAATCGATGCTAACGGGTATTGATTTTATAAAAAATTTATTTAAAGTTATTATTAATAATGAATTATGTGTTTGAGGTGAGAGCGTTCCGGTCACGAAAACGCCTCTTCCAAACACAACTCTTAATGAGAAGTACGACACTAAAGAACACGCAAAACATACACTATTTTGTGGTACAAAAGTGATTCAAACCCGTTATTATAACAATGCAAAAGTCAAAGCAGTAATTATCCGAACAGCATATCAAACAGCCAAAGGAGAGTTAGTCCGTTCCATTATGTTTCCTAAACCCGTCGATTTCAAACTGAACCGACACATTCATCTATTTATCGGTTGTTTAGCCGGACTCGCATTCATTGGCTTTTTATATACCGTTGTTTTGAAGACAATGAGAGGCGTTCACTGGCATAAGATTGTTCTCAAAGCTTTAGATTTGATTACAATAGTGATACCACCAGCACTTCCCGCAGCCATGACTATTGGAGTAGTGTTCGCACAGTCAAGACTCAGGCGCTCAAATATATTTTGCATTAGTCCTAGATCAATTAATATATCCGGATGTATTAATTGTGTCTGTTTTGACAAAACCGGAACTCTTACTGAAGATGACCTCAATTTTGCAGAAGTGGTTCCGGTAGACATCGAGAAAAACAAATTCGATTCGGCTGTCGATCAGTTGACGGAATTAGAATTTGGACCATTACTCGTATGTCTGACATCCTGTCATTCATTGACAATAATTGATGGAAATATGATCGGCGACGCCCTCGACCTTAAGATGTTTGCGGCCACCGAATGGCAATTAGAAGAGCCTCAGGTCAGCGATACCGCTAAATATGATTTATTGGCGCCGACTATCGTTAAACCCAAAAATAAAGATTTGGGTCCAGAAGTGGGAATTCTACGACAATTTCCATTCTCTTCTAGTCTTCAACGAATGTCTGTAATAACTCGTCTCTCAAACGGAACAGAATTTGAGTTATACGCAAAGGGAGCGCCAGAAATGATATCCTCGTTATGCGATCCCAACTCTTTGCCCGAAGACTTTACGGATACTCTTATGGAGTACACAGAAAAAGGTTTTCGTGTATTGGCCTTAGCCTACCGTCCATTACCTGCTATGACGTACCCAAAGATGCAAAGGGCTGCTCGCGATGACCTCGAAAGGGACTTACATTTCTTGGGGTTACTTATTATGGGAAATATGTTGAAACCGGAAACGACACCAATTATTGAAGAACTTTTGACTGCGAATATACGAACCGTAATGATTACCGGAGACAATATGTTAACTGCTTTGAGTGTTGCGCGAGAGTGTAATATGATTCAACCCTACCATAAAGTAGTACTCCTCGAACCGGATAATACTCTTTCAGATGGCAATGAAGACAAGCCATCATTGGTTTGGAAATTCGCTAATCCGGTGACCAAACGAAGACATTCTATCGTTAATTTCAAACTAATCGAAGGTCAAGAAAAAGACAGACTTCATGTGGCCATTACTGGCAAAACATTTAAGATATTGCGTGACCACTACCCGGACCTACTTAACAAAGTAGCCATTAGAGGAACGGTCTTCTCTCGTATGGCACCCGAACAGAAACAACAACTCGTAGAGCTCTTACAAGAATTGGGTTATATCGTAGGAATGGTAAGAATCATATCCTGTTCTAACTTTCAATTATTTATTTGAGCCCTAATTTTATTTTTTAATTGAATTATATTTTCTAAACATAAAAGCGATAAAAGTTATAATTTTAGGAAATTTAGTGAAACTATTTATTTATGAGTTTAACTGAATTTCTGATTATTTGAGAATTTATGGCTCAGTTTTACAGTAGTTTTACAGCCGTTTGTTATATAAAATTATATCAGATTTATATTAGATTTTTAAAAAATAGATAATTTATTTGTTTAATTTGGCTCTAATTAATGATTAATTAAAAATATATGTTAATTAGTGCGGAGACGGGGCTAATGATATGGCGAGTCTAAAGCAGGCACACGCCGGTGTCAGCTTATCAGAAGCTGAGGCGTCAGTGGCCTCACCCTTCACATCTAAAACCCCAAACATATCATGTATTCCGAATCTTATACGTGAAGGTCGAGCCTCTATTGTAACTTCTTTTGGAATATTAAAATATATGGCGCTCTACAGTTTAACCCAATTCTTTTCGGTTATCATTCTCTATACCGTAAGTCATAATAACTTTAATTATTCACTAATTATTTAGAGATTGAATTAAAGATTGAAATTATAATAGAATTATAACTATTTATTGTTTTATTAAAGTTTTATTCCAATTTGACGGACAAAGAGTTTCTCTATCAAGATCTTTTTCTCATTACTCTTTTCGTCACTTTATGTAAGAATAAATGAAATAATTATCGATTCTTTGGATTTAAATAAAATTTAATTAAATGTTAAATATATTTAACAGTCGGACGAACAGAAGCTTTTGATTTATTGAACCGAAAGCCTCCGCCGTCTTCTTTGATAGGAATAACTCCATTGTCTTCCATTGTTTTGCAAATAATCTTGGTCGCATTCATTCAAGTGATAGCCATTGTAATAATATGGCAGCAATACTGGTATAAACCTCACAAAACTTCAAATCCCGAAGATTTGGCCTCACACGACAATTATGCTGTTTTTGCTTCTTCTGTCTTCCAATATATTACTTTATCGGTTGTCTTTTCAAAGGGAGCGCCATATCGGAAACCCATTTATACCAATCGTATGAATAATTCTATTCTATAATAATTTAATTTTTATTATTTTAGAATTATTTACTATTTCTCTGGTCGTTATGAGTTTATTGACCGCATATTTGGTTATATATCCGAGCAATTGGTTGGCAGACTTTTTTGAGGTATACTTTTATATTTTCCTCTTTTTTTGAAAGAACTGATAATTTCTTCAAATAATAGTTGGATATTAAGGATATTCCCTACAATTTCCGAGTTTTAATGGTGTTGTTAGCGATCGCACACTTCATTTTAGCCTTTTTTGCTGAGGTTTGTCTCTTCCGATGTTTTCCCATTACTTTTCAATTAATATTTAAATTTCATTTAGTCTTTTATCGTCGATTTCTTGGTATTCAAAAAGTTTAGAAAATGGTTGCCATCAAAATGGTTGGCGTCCTCTGAATCTCTATATAAAAAGATAGATAACGAAACCAAACAAAGCACTCGATGGCTGCCCAACCCTTTAGCTGTTTATAGGAGGAGATCAACGTTTAAGGATCATCGAAACGGTTCAATGAGATCTTCCAATAATCAAACGGGAGTTGAATTATACCCGGATGTGAAGGGCTCTCCTCCTGAGTCAGGCGTTTGGACTCAGTCTCAGACTTCAGCCAATAGTCTTGTGTCGCGAGACAACGATGTCTTACATAATGATAACCAGAAGTCACCCATTATTTGATGCAATCATTACATCGAATTAAGTCATAGTTTTTTTAGGAATAAATTTTAC
>JAQFZM010000706.1:0-26483 GCA_034695785.1 Galumna obvia
AGAGAGAGAGAGAGAGAGAGAGAGAGAGAGAGAGAATTGATGACAAGATGGATGATCTTTAGAGTAATTTAGGAACTTTACCAGAAATTGTTGGCAATTATGAGAAACTTTCTGATAGAAAGTTAGATATACTGATAGAAAGTATAATTTGAATTAATTATATTATTTTTATTCATTTGCTGTCAGGACTTCACAATTTTCTCTAATTTTGAACAATTATTTAAAAGATTTGACAGAAAGTTTGTTAGAAAGCAAAACATCTTAAGATTTATCTCTTGTTTGTTATATAAGAAATAAGAAATAAAAATATAAGTTTTGAAGAGTTCGAAACTAAAGGGCTTTTTATTTATTTTTATGACAAATGAGTGAACACAAATCGGACACAAAACAATTTAAATGTTAATTAGAAAACATAATTTTTTTCTTGTCTTAAGTATCTTAACTCGAAAAGTCTTTTAGATTTGTAACAAATCATTGTTTTAATTATGAAATTTGAGCTGAAATTTATGTGAATTAATTGTATTATATATAAGAGATTCTATTATTGCTTTCATTTATGAAAAATACCAGTCATTAAGTAATTAGAAATTCAGGAAACTCTGGATTTACTCAACTTTCAATTCGTAACTAAACTTTTAACTAATGAATTGTAGTCCATATAATCAAAATTAAAGTTATCATTAAATTAACTTGCTAATAATCATAAAATGCTTCACTTATTTAAAAAATCATTTTTTCAAAAAAAGACAATTTTAAAACAAAAAATTTGAATTTTAATCTAATTAGCCAAGTTCATTATTCTCTTCTTCGTAATTTTCATTCCGTTTTTAATATTTAATATAACAAGATCGATTATTTAACTTGCATGATAACATAAAAATTATTCATATGAATTTTAATAGTCAAAAGAGTGGTTTAAAGGAATAAGCAAGATCAACCCTCTCAAATAAATTATTTAAAGATCACTATTAATATAAATTGTTATTAATTTTAAAACAAAAAAAGAAAATCACCACAAATTTAAGCGATAATTGAGCAAGATAACACTTCAAATAAATTTCTCTAAATGAGAATTTCGAGAGTAAGAGTTTGGTCATCCCATGCCTTAATGGACATTAATATCTGTTTACTCTGGGCGTACATTTGAATAAGGCAGGTCTTTATTGAAATTAATATCTCATAGCAACTTATATTAGACTCCAATGAAAACATTGAAAGAATTTCTCAATTTTAGTAATTAAAAGTTAGTTTATGACCAAACCCTCATTTTGATTGACTGTTCTAGTTTAATTTTCATACCAGATTTTAAGGTACTTTTAACTCAAAACAATTTTAATTAAGTAAGGATAAATTTTATACGCAAATATATGAAAAATAATTAATTATATAAATTTGTTTAATCAGATGAACAGATATTCTAATTACAAACAATTTATTTTCTGTTGATTTATAGCAACCATTTTTCATATCCACTTCAACAGAGTTTACAGAATACTCTCATCTCTCTATTTGTCCTCTTTTTCACTGAAAATGTGATGAATAAATTTTAGGATAACTTTCACCCTTCAAATGGAATATATGTTTCATAACGTATTGATTATTTTGAGGCCAAAAATTTGCTTAAAATACAAAATTCTTTGAAAACAAAATCATTGGATTTGATATTCAATTTCTTTAGTGAGTTATTCAGTTGACTATCAATTATTAAAGAAGAGGTTTCTCTTATTTGAGGACAACATTCAAGTATTGTTTTTCGCATACAATTAGTATTGAATTCTCTACACTTTTTTCTTCTTTTATTTCTTCATTTTTGGTGAAAGAATTGGAAAATAATTACAATTTATTTGAACGAAAAAAAGAATTTCTGCAATTCGATGACAAACACTATTATTTGGCTTTTGTTTTGAATACTAAAACCTCTAATTTTGATTATAAATCCAATCATAGTTTTCTTTCAATGAATATCTGAATATCACTGTAAAATGAATGCAATTATTTATTTATTTATTTTTTGAGCGCAAAACAGAAGTTTTTACTTATTTTCATCAAAAAAATTTTAATTTGAATAATGAATTATTGTTTGAATAAAAGGGAAGCTTTACTTTAATTTTTGAAAAAAGGTTTTCGAATAAAAAATAAAACATAAATTATTATTTTAAGCAAAACATATATTAAAAGCTGAGCTAAAAAATTAACAAAAGTCACGATATTTTAAACATAGTGTATGCGATCAGTGATGTTCAACGGGTGTAGTTTAAAATATTATCAAGCTTGATTTGAAACTTAAACCAAGAAGCTTTAGGGCACAAATTATCCTTTGACTTCCAATGAATTATTCAATGTTTCCAAAAGACATAAAATCATAACATTATGTTTGTTTGTGTGACTGAACAGTGGGTTATCCTCAAAGTATAGACATCACTATCTTTTAAATTAGCGAATAATATATTTTATTTTCTTTTGTAAAGAAATAAAAGCCAACAATTTTCTTAAATTAATAGTGAAAAATCGGGTAACAACTTGGTAATCAGCTTGGTAATTAATTCTGATTCTTCGACTGATAATTTTAATTACAGGAAATTATAATAAATACGAATTGAAAGAACATTTTTGTCTCAATTGTTATTTACTTAACGAGAATAGCGTAAACTTATCTTTAAATTAAATACAAAATAAGTATTCGTAAGTCTTATTTGATTTCTTGTTATTTATCTTTAATTTTGAAAAGAATTTTTGCTTTACTTTTACTTATCAAATGATTTTTTCAAATACTATTTTATTGTTCAGATTATTTTTCCTGTGCTCCAGAAAAAAGACTGTTTTCTCTGCAAACGAAGAATTTTCTGATAAAATAGATCTCAAAGAATAGGAAAAATTGATGACGAGATAGAAAAAGTGTTTTTTCAAAGAAGAAATTCTTTTATAAATTGTTGAATTATCCATTTTTTGGTCTATTCTTACGTTAATTCTTCAGTTAAGAGAAATAACAAAATAAAAACTGAGAGTTGAAAAGATCTTAAAAGAGCAGAAAAGAAAAGGAAGTGAAGAAGTTTTGTTATCTCTGAGGACATCCTTCAGATCGACATAAAGAGACATAAAAATAAACTTCAAAATTCTTTTTTCTCTCTTTTCAACAGAAAGAGATTCACTAATTTTTAATTAGTTTTTAAGAAAAAAATGTTTAGTTCGAGAAAATTGAGTTTAGATTAGATTAAACGTAAGGGTAGTTTCCACTGAAGTCAGGGGTAGACTGACGTAGACTCACTTTTTTCAGGAATTCTTGAAATTAGAGGGCGGACTAAATTAACTTTTGCGGCTCTGGACGTAATCCAAATCAATTTGAGTTTAATAATATTCTGTTACACAGGGTTATGGTTATGATTATGATTATGGACATTTTCTATTCTATTTTTGTGCATCAGATAAGAATAGAATCACAAATGCATGACATACCCCTTGGCATCACCAGAGGAAAGGGTTTCATGTCTATGAAGTCATTTAAAAAAATAAAGACTTATTTGACATAAGAATAAAAGTGGAAAATGTATCGAAAGAATTGAAATCCGGTTTCGATTAATTATATACACAAAACGATAGACACAAAACCAGAAATAGATATCCAAAGAATAAACTTATTTTGGAGTGAATTTAAAAAACAAGAAAAAAGACGAATCGATAAGAAGAGAGTAAATGAGAGAAAAATAGCTAAAAAGTTGGCACTAATGGTATTATTATAATAGAGAAATCGGTCGTGACTTTAGTATTAGCCATCAATAAGTGATTTATGTCTGAATTTCGTGAACTATAGCTTTGCATTATTTTGTGTATTATATACTATTTTGTTGGTTCTATTCAAAGGTCATAATACGAAGCGCCGATATATTGGCTAAACATTATAGAACTGATGAAAAAAGCAGAGCTAACCATAAGTGTAAAACGAATTAATGCCTCGGTATATGTTGGCGGGAGACGACCAAAGCCTTCACTTCGAGTGAATATAAAAAATTGGCAAAAATAAGGGAATGCATTGAATTTCTCACTAACTGTTAAGTAAATCGATTTTCGAGTTTTTCTTTTCTCGGAAGTCAAGCCATAGTTGGGAGCGAACCGAATAAATGAGCGTTTCTTATATGCACTCAAAAGAAATAAAGATTTTCTCTGTATATATCAGAAGGACTGGTGTTTTGCTCTGAATCATTGACTAACCGGCTCTATGGTCACCACCAGTGGCTTCACGACTCTCATGACTTGACAGCCAAACCCTTCGACATTCAAAGTTCTGACATTGAGTTTTATTACCCAAAACTAATTTCAACAAATTTTACTAAAACTTAACTCAAATCAAAATCACATATTTTTGTGATTTTTGTTTTAATAAAACATAGATTTCCGTTCCTATCATTAAAATGTGATTTTTGTCTAAATTGACAATAATTAGAAACATTGTATGCCTGCCATCAATATTTGGCCTTAACTCAAGTGTTGGCTTCAACGGTGCAAAACTGTTTGGCCATTAAATGCCTTTTCATAGTTTGGTCTAAGAATTAAAGAATAGTTTGTGTGAAATAATATATAAGAACTGGTATATGAAAGGAAGCCACAAAACCAGACCTGAATTCAAAGTGAACCCTACACTGGGAGCCGGTATTCAAAGCAAAGGCAGGAGTAGTCCCCGCTTTTGGAATCTATGTAAACATTTGAACACAAAAAGCAAAAAGAAATAAAGAGGAAGAAGTCAGAGGAATAGATAGAGAGAAGGGAATACACGCCAATAGCAAAGGCAAAGACTGAAGTTTAAGAAAAGTGTTTACTGTACTCTCCCTGTGCTATAAAATTTGCAGTTATGTCAGAATTATGTGTTTCGTTGTTTATTGAGATATAAATTTTAATGAAAAATATTGAAATAAAAGATAAAAGCGATTAACTTCTTCTCTATAATTATTATCACTCATATGTCTTATCTGTCCCTAAAGGATATGACATTTGCAGATGTGATCACTTATTTGCTTTTTGTCAGTCATTTAACCCAAACGATAGCATTGAATCGCATAAAAACCTGAATTCAAACAAAACTTATTAGAGAAGCCTTGAAAATGTTTTTCATAATATCTGTTCCAATGATAACCCGCTGTTGACTTTCTGTTGACTTTCTGTTGACTTTCTTTCAGTTTTTAAAACTACAGCACATAATGTCATCTCAACAATAACTACTGATTAGAGTTGGGTTTAATGTTCTGCTCTTAACTCTATTACTCAATTGAGAGGGGATTGTAGTTTTGACAACAGATCAGTCCTTCGATTGACGAGTGCATTGACGTATAGTTTAAGTCCGTATTTGTCATATGTATGGCATAAAACTGTAAGCAATGATAACATTTATGATATAACATACAAGTGGTTCAGTTAAGAACAACCACAAAATACCACACAATGTCACACAAAAATACTATTTTCAATAGAAATGCACATAATTTTCATTAATAATGATTTCCTTTCGGATAAAATTATTAAACATTTTTTCCGCAATTTTTGTGATTTGAGTTCAGTATTTCCAGAGTTGTTTCAACACAAATATCAGCGAAAAAAAGTGTTAAAAAATCGATAAAAATTCCTTAACTATTGCCTAAACATAAGAATCCTTGAAAATTGACAGAACTGTCTAAATGTCTAAAATTCACTTCTCTTTGAAAAGTATTGCTGTAATTAAAATCTGGTCTAAAAAAATGTTGAAAAGCTTTGGAATGGAAAACAAATGAGAAATGTTTGGTTAGTTATTCCAATAGATTATACGCAAAAGGTTTTGCCTCTAATTTTTCAATTGCTTTAACATAAATAATTGAAAAGCAGTGGATTAACTCTACTCTGAAGACAAATCACAGAAACAGATATAATTGTGACTCAAATAAAATAAAAATAAATTTAGTCGAAGACTAATGTATAATATCTGTGCGGAACTCTTGAGAGCCTATGGGAACGTTATACAGCTCAGAGCTCAGACCCGAGAGAGGCAATACTTGAGTGAAAGTCATGGTTTTAGTGCATTTCATTTTTCAGTCATCTTTTGCCTTAACATTATTTTTATGGCTTCAAAACTAGTGAAGAAATATTGTGTCAATTGCTTAACAGTTATATAGTTTTTGAGTTCATCAGTTGAGACGAGTCTAAACCAATTGTCAGTTATATTGCATTACAACTAAAGCCTTAAAGTTTTAGTTAAAACCTTTTTCTTTTAGTTTTATTCCTTTAAATTTTATGTCTGTGCAGTTGTGTTGAGCATTGAATGCATTTTGAAAATGCTGTAAAAAAAGTCACATCTCTTTTTAACAACTTTGAAATGAATGAAATGAGTGTCACATTTCATTATCTGCTTAACTGTTAACTATAAATAAATATATTTCTTGTGTTGGTTTTTACTCCCTTATAGTCAAGACGTGACCAATCATTTCCAAAAAATCTAAGCGCACAGAATATAAGCCATAGAATCGACAATAAAAGTGAAAATTCATATTAAAAATATATTCTATTAATATGTTTAGAAGTAATTCAATTGAGGCTCAAATCATATTTTCAAAGCAATAATTCATAACTTAGTCTTTCATTGAAAGTATAAGTTTTATATCTTCTCATTGTTTGTGAGGTTTGTATGGTTTGTGATGCGCTTCTGTGTTGGTGTTGTGTTAGTGTAGTGTTAGTGTTGTGTTGGTGCTGCCAAGCGTCCAACCATTTAATGGACACTTCATTTTTCACAGCTCTCATCCCTCTTATATGAGAATCACTAAACCATTCACTAAACTGGAAAAAGAAAAGAATAAAATAAATATATTCCCAACAAAATTATGCACTCATTTTGTTGAAGGGGTGGCCTTCCATTCAATTCACTGCAATAATTCCCGGGTTAATTCACTTTAGGCACAATCCTGACTCTCTCTGTCATCTTGAATAACATCAAGGATATTTGACGTTATTTGAGGCAATTCTCCAGATAAAAGTCTAAAAATAGAATTTGAAAATAAGCATGCTTGTTTTATATGCTTATGTTACAGTAGTTACAAGAGTGACCCCCTACCGATCCCATAATAATTTGCTTTATGTGAACTTTTGACAACTTTAACGGTTAGTTAGTTCTGGTAATACTACTGGCAGTGCACGAAAGCCCAACAGTTGTGCACAACTGGGAAGGCCTGGGATGTGACACATTCGCCGGATTAACGTTTGTCGAGTTTTTCGACATTTCGTAACAAATAAAAGAAATATTGGGACTACAGGAGAGCACAAGAGAGAACAGGACAACACACGAGACTACACGATAGCCGTTCGACTCGTTTTAAACCAGTTTATGGAAAGTTGTGCTCAATTCATATGTTCGCCAAACTTATCGTTAATAACAAATTTTGATATTTTCCGACAAATTTGATGAAATGGCCGACAGTTGTGCCAAATATATGAGTGTCAGCTATTTTTTCACTAAATATTTTGTTTGCTAAAAACGGAGGGGACTGTAATATGCAGTGCATAAGTGCTTAGAGCTATGCCTACAATTGAATTGAGTGCGAATCTAAAGCTAATGTATGAAAGGTTAGAGTGAATGCCTGTTCACTAACTCTTCACAGTCGACACAAAATGCAATTCGAAAGAAACAGAAAGAATGTGAGCGAAAGTATAGTGAGAGTTGTGAACAGAATATAATCAAAGGCTAACTATCGGTGTTTATATAATTTAATCGAATTAAGTGCGAGTCATAGCAGTCATAGCCGTTACCATAGACTGTGCCATAGACTGTGCCATAGACTCTGTCGGTATAGTCAGTGCTTTGTAGAATCGTAGTCATAGTCATAGCCATAAGAGCCTCGACTTGTGCTCCGGCTTTGAAGCCGAAGCCCTGGTGTTATTGACAGCCAATAGGGAAGTGGGTTAAGCCGTTCAACCAATCAGATGTGGGTTATATCACATGCTTTTGTTTGTTGATAAGAGAGAGAAACCGGCACTCAATTGGCAACAGAGACTTCCATAGAGACTTCCATAGAGACTGTGTGTGAGACTGTGAGACACTCTATTCAACACAACTAACATTTGGCAGCACCGGTACGAAGGGAAGGCTGTGCACAGCAGCCAACACACGAACAGCTGACACGAGAATAACAACAACAACAGACAGACTGCGACTCAGATCTGAGAGCACTCACTGTTGTTATTGTGAACCATACGATACCAGCCGTACATCAAAACTAATCAATACTACAGACTCTCTGGTGTTCATGTCTTCGACCATTAGTCCAACTGTTAAAAACCGCACAGAATTTTTATACCGGTTTTAATCATAACTTAAATTGTGTGCCGAAGAAGACATCAGTTCTACCATAAAATCGGACCAAAGTTTGGTCCAAAATTAATGATATTTTCGTCTCTTTTGATACACTTTTTTGTTATGTTTTTCAGCTGAAAACTAGTCTTCAATGAAAACTCTCTCTCTTTGTATTTGAGATCAAAACAAAGAGATTTGTTTTCCATTCATTTCTTATTCAATATTTTATTCGGTTTTAGTTTTTATTTAATTTTAATAAATTTTATTTAAAATGTGTTTTATTCGGGACTCAAAACAAACAAATTATTCGCCGAAAAGCGCTTATCGAAAGACTTAGTATTGGGTCCATAACTGAAGCCATGGCTGTCATTACCTCCGATGGACTAAAGCGCAGAAGCGATTGAATTTGATTTGTCGACTCAGAAGTATGTCTTGTGGTAAACGTTTGGCCAAACGATCCATTTTGGGGACCCGTGTCTGCGCTCCGTTAGACAAACACTACTGTTCCGGAATTATTAAGGCCACCAAAAGTAGTAGTGTTGACACCAGGGAAACACTTTATTCCGTTCTCTTCGATAATCTCTTCAACGGAAAGAAAGTAACATTTGATTACTCCGCACAACAACTCATTGGTCCCGGATTTCAGTCGGTTTCGGTGACAAAACTAAACAAAGGACAGAAGATATTCATAACCTACAACGGGAGGGAAGTCTGTGGTCTTGTCGACTGTCACCTGTCCAACGATGAAGTCTTCCTCACAATCGACAACACATCCAATAATTCTAATCAAAATTCTCTCATAAATCAAACGTCGATTAAAATAAAGCGAAGATTAGATGAAATACGACTTCTGGAGAGCCGTAAATCAGCCCGACTTCAAGAGGTGGACACCGACTACTCGAAAGTGGCCGACGGCGGCAAAGATCCAATGAGACGACGGACCTCTTCTATGTCGTCTTCGGTGTCCAATTCGTCGATGAGTTCACACATAGACGTACCTATTGTTCAAAAGTAAGGACTTATGACATGTTATTTAAATTTATTTTATTTTTTTATTGTTTTGTTTTTTATTATAATTTACTATTCATTCGAATCAATACTAGATTTGAATCGAAGTGTTTTTCTCACAAAATTTTAATGAATGCTTATGAAGACTATCATTGTTTTGATTGCCATTCAATGGCAATACTATGAGAACAATAACTCATTTTTCATTTTTTCATTCGTTTATTATAATCCCAAAGACTTTCCAAAAGAGTTAAGACATTTCGAAATCTTCATTACTTTTTAGTCAAAGGCATTGCATGAATGACATAATTCAGTCATTTTAACATTTGATTCAACTCTGTTTGTCTTAAGTATGTATTTTTCTAATGTTTTTTCTCTACTCCTAAGAACTGTGAATACCAGAGCCCAGGGTTTGTGTCTTTGAAAAATGAGAAAAATAATGAGAATAAAAGGGAAAACTATAAGTACTATAAGTGTGTTAATTATGTTTTTTAATCACATTCTCTTTACTAAACGTTTTCTAAACTAAAAAACATTACAATTTTCTCGAAGTCTTGTAATTTAAGTTTGAAATTATTTGTTGAAAATCAAAAGAAGAGAAATAAATTTAAAAAAAATGGGAGATTCAAAAAAATACAGTTTGACTCTGGGCTATTGAAGAGCTCATTTTTTCTAATACCCAAACGAATGATTACTTTAATTGCCTTCTCTTTTAATGTACATTAATTTCTTCTTTGAATTAATTTTTCCCAAATTTTATTCTTTATTTCTTCTTTAAAATAATAATAATTATTAACTAAAATGAGGAGAAAATTAGGAGAAATATTAGTTTCTTTTTTTTAAAAAAAATGATAGTCTTGTTTACTTTAGTGTAAAAATATATTTTTTCTTGATCATTTTTTGGCATAAATGTATTTACAGTGTTTTTCATTTTAAATATAATGTTTCAATGAATTCAAAGTCTGGGATCTACTAATGTTTGTCCTAATTTTTATATTTTTCAAATGAAAATAATATAAAATTTAGTGTAAATAAAATACAAATAATGTTACGCTTCGGTCCATACAATCTATTGTGAGCCCCGTTTTATTAGTTTCAATAGTTTTTTTCATTCGGTATTATTTTCCATATTTTATGTCATTTTTTCATTAAAAACCTGAATTATATTCAGAGGCGAACAGCATTACCAACAAACCAGTGCTCGCAATCACACTATAAGCCATTATTTTTTTTGTCGGTTTTATTTTATAATATATTCTTCTGTTATTTTCTAACAGAACTGGAATATCAATACAGTAGTAAAACTAGAGTTTCCTTTTAATTAGAAGACTGTTTGCAGTTCTGGTGTTGTTTTGTTTTTTCCAATTCATATGAATTATTATTAATATTGTTTGAAATGAACATAAAAAGAGTTGAATGCAATTCTTGTTATATAAGCCATAAAAACATACTATTAGTGGCAAAAAACTAACGTAAGACTACTTTCGCTTCTCTTCCGCTTTTAGGGATAAGACTGGCTTTGGTTTTGTTTATTATATATTTGCCAACACTTTGCCAATAGTGTAGTACTATTTTGTCCCCATTTCTCTCCTCTTCTATGGCTTAAATTCTTGTAAAAAAGTGTTTTACTATAGTTTGCATTTAAATGAGTGATTCTCACAATTAATTAGTTTAAATTCATCGAAAGAGCTCAACAAAAAGCAAATTTTGTATTAAATGCTCGGTTAGATTAGAGAAGTAGTGTTTAAGCCGTAGTTTTTTTCAACAACTAACGTTAATTCGAGTTTAATTATAATCATTAGTCTTATAGTGAAGTGCGAATATAGTGAACCAAATTCGTAGTATTACTACAATTGTAATAATAATTGATATGAAAAGTTTATTCTCTTATTGTTGAAGAAGTTGTTCGCCGAAGGAATGGTAATATTGTTGGATACTTGTATCTCAAGGAAAACCTGATATACCACTTGTTCGCCATTGGAATAGTAAAATAGGGCTAACGCTCACGACTTAGTTTTAAGTTAGAAAAAAATGGAAGCTAATGGTGGGCGACGCCCGTTAGGATATCTTGTGGTGGGTCTACACTACAACAGCAAAACCTGACATAGCATACGAGTGCCATATATTCTGTATGTTATACGAGAACACGTCCTTAAGATGTTGTTTTCAATGCTGTGCTGAGTAGAGTTGGTTAGAAATACCAGTTATGATAGCATTTCATATGTGGTGTAAGACTTGTCGACAAACCGGAGAGCCGGCAAACATACAATTCGAGGTCAACTTCTTGCCGGCTTCGGCCTTCCTCTCAGCCCTTCGCAGCTGTTGTTCGGATTGACTCAAAGTCATCCCAAACCCACCACTGATTGTATAGTATTTTTTTTCAGTGGTTTCACAAACATATTCTCTTTTAAGCATTACTGCCATTACTTCCACAAAATCATAATTTAGTCGAAACGCTATTAATATCAGAGAAAATGTTGCTGTCCTTCAAAGTTACTTAAACGTAAAGCTAATACCAGCGCCCAAACACTTCCATTGGCTATAATAGACGTCATATTATTTCACTTTATTATTACCGGTATTTTTATTTTTGCCGAAGAAAAAGGAAAATAGTATTATAACTGAACTATTATTAATCAAAATTTTAATTATCACATCTAATACATCAAATAATACCTTGACTTCAATGTCATGAGTGTGTGATGTGATGTGTGTGCAAATCCATACAAACTATACCATTAAATTATTAAAACTTTATCTTTTTTTCAGTAAATCAAATTATTCACTAGCATATTTTAACATTCAAGAATGTTTTTTCATATAAGATTTAGCAAGCTATCCGATTTTATTATTTGACCAAGAGTATTCATTTATTTGATTGCTTAAATAACCTCTAAAATGAAGAACATATATGTATTACATATTCTATTATTGAGGAGTAATTTTAATACTGAATCAATAGAAATGAACTTAACATTAGATTAAATGTCAATATTATTTCAGCTGTCAATCGATTTTTCTCAAAATACATAAATTTTTATTTCAATATTATTTTAGGCATATTCTCTCCTTTTCTCTCTTTTCTCCCATTTCTTCTATTACTCTCTTTTGTCTAATAAGTAATTTTAAGGCTAATGTTAACTAATGTTAACTATAATAACTAATAAACTGTTTATTTATTATTGTTTTGTTTGAATAAATGCTATAATAAAGAGTTTACGTGAATACAAGTATTGAATTAAACACATTTAATACATCCAAATAAGTAAATACATTAAAGGATGAAAATTTTAGCCAAATCTTTGCTTTTAGCTCAATGTTTGGGCTGTTCTCTCAATTATTTTGTACAAGGTTAGCCATCTTTCATTTTAATTAGTGATCGCTTTTATCAAATTTTCATTTCATATATCGATATGAGTTGATTAGAATCGCTATATTTCATCACATGCTTTTAAAATGACATTGTTCCTTTTGAAGTTTTAATTTGAAAGACCTTGTTTACCTAAAAAGCTTAATTAATTGTAATTAAGAAGGAAAGGGTTATATTTCGAAATAGTTTTACATTTTGAAAGTTTGTGTTAATATTTGAATAAAATTAAAGGCAAATCCCACTACTCTTACATACTATTAAAGAGTGTAGGGTTTCCATCATTCAATTCAATACTGAACTCAATAAAAGGGATAAATATTATACAATTTTATTCTTATTATTATTATTATTTGTTGTGCATTAGTTATGTATATATATGCAGATGTTTTGCTGGTTTTTATGCTATTTATTTATAAAGTTATTCACATTTCACTGTTATTCACGCATTGATTGTCCAGAGAAGGAACGCATAGAAACAGATGAATGTCAACAAAAAATTATAGTCTTATGCGCTGTCAGTTTGTGTTGTGTTTTTGTTTATATTCCTGGTTCTGTCCAAAAGAATACTCTTTTACAAGTGCTGAGCGAATATTTATTTATTTGTGACAACAAATGAAGACTCAATTTATGCCACAAATTAAAGACAAACTGAATGACTGTATAACGAGTTTATTGTCGAACTCAATGGTAAAGAGGAAGAGAATGTCTGTCGGAATAGTTAACATTAAGTTCTGAGTCGAACCGATGCTCATCAGCTGACTCTAGCTCTCAGTTGACTCTTTTCCTGCTTTTTCCCATTCAGTACCCAAACTCTAGTGTTGTGAACCTTTTTATTGATTACAAGTATTCCCAAAATAATCTACAATTTTTGTGTCCGATCAGAGCATTTGCGCACACATTGCGACTAATGGTTGCGCTCTTTATATCTGTTATGTTCTGAAGATTGCGTGCAATGCATTCACTAAAATAGTAGAACCTCTGAAACTGAAAAAATGCTTTTGTATTCCTATCCATTTGTGTCTACTTTACAAATGTATTTTTCTTTTACCGGTTCTATTGGCTATGGCTTTACTTTTGGCTCCGATTTATTATTCTATTAGTTCTCAACACGAAATTTACCACAAATTTCTATCGATTTGATTATCGATTCAATTAGTTATCACTCTTTAGTATATTTCAATTGAATTATTATTCAAACACTTTAGTCTTTGGCATTAAAAACACAATCAGTTTATCGATTCATTTCATTGAAATAACTTCTGATTATTATATGACATAAAATGATAGTCAAAAATGGATAGACTTTTCCACAAATTATTGTTATTTTAATCTCTGAATCACTGATTATTTAGCGATAAAATGATTTCATTTGAGAGATTTTTCAGCACTTGATTACAAAATTGAATAATTTATTCTGTTTTTTGCCTTTCAGTGACTGATAGGAAAAATATTTGAGTACAGTTTGGATCGATTTGATTATAATTGATTAAAACTGATTCTCCAAATGATAATAAAATTATTTATGAGCGCAAAGCCATTCACCAAAAGTTCAGCTCTTTTTTTCTCCTTTTTTTCTAAACAATTTTAGGTTTAATTTAAAAATTTTATTGTTTAATAATTCAGTCAACTTTTTCCTCTTTTTTAGTTCAGGATAAGTGACATCCCATACATTGTAATACGATTTTCAATGAGTTTATGTTTTGTTGTGTTTCAGAGCCGGTCTTGAATACAAGCTCTGAATAGTAAGCGGTTGTGTAATAATGAGCTGAAGGCTATTTCTGACGCCGACCAGTGCTTTCTCTGTGCAGAAGAAGAGGCCGTCAATAAAACTATATTTTGCTAATAATCACAATTCTCTGACCGTTTGGCAAAAGCGTCTCTCAGTTGTATTTATACAGAGAAACAGAGAAAGAAAAAAAAGAGGGCTTTGCGTTCAGATTATATGAAAAACTGGTCGTCCGCTCTCAAAACGAGGAAACCGATAGAACCGGTATATACCATATGTATTCATAAGATCCATAGGTTATCCGCATTGACTTATAGTCATTGTGGCGCCTCATCAGCGCACCACCAATTAGACACTATCTCATCATTGGACTCAATCCGAGTCCATTCTCTTTTTTATTCCCATTCTTTCAATAATGAATCGTTGCGTACATTGAAAGGCAGGCAAACACTCCAAAGCGATTCACTGATGCCATCATTTTCCCGATCTCTTCCTTCTCTTCAGTCGAAGATTTGAGTTAATCTCAAAGTTTGAGTCTCTGAGCCATATATAGTCTTCTGTTTGAAAAGCGAAGATCAACAACAAAGTACTCAAAGCAGAGAAAACATTAAAATAAACAGTGAATTGGGTTGAGCTCCAGTTCACTTAGTTCTTAATAATTGTTAGGAGAGGAGACATTCATTCGGGGAGAGAAAGAGAGAGATCTTCATTGAACGCATGGCATCGAATGGCATCACTAATGATTGCCACCAAAAACCAAATATCAATAATAATAATATATATAAAAGAGCTGCCAATTGAGGCTAACAAACACCCAATACTTAAAAATTCAATACTTCACTTATGTGTTAGCCATACATATCACGAGAATATTTCATTAAAATCATTAAACAAAAGAAAATTTGAGTTTTTATTATAAGGAGAAAAAGAAGAAATTCTTTTCATATATATATTTAGTAGTTTTTTATGACTGACAGACGAGAAATGAATTGTTTTTCTTCTATTTATTATAAGTGTTGGTATCGTTGGTATCGATAAAAAGTTCCATTTTATTGGCGTTTGTTTTGTTTTGGTCTTCAAACAGTTCCACTTATTTTGTTTTTTAGCGCCAAACATCTTATCTGTTATCAGATATATCCTAATCGTCAGCAAAAGAAGAAACGATTAATTTTTATATACAAACGATAATAGTTTAGGACTATTAAAGTCGATATATATTAGAGTCTAAGAGTGGTATCAAAACGAAAGTAAGCGTCAAAATACACGTTTGTTATCATATCGCGTGTTAACCTCATATAAGGCTGAGCACAGAGATTGTCAGTTATGATTGGGTCGGTGTCCTGTGCTGTGTTGCGGCTTCAGTCCTGCCAGTCCTGAGCACATCCACAGAATGTTAGTGCGCGTATGAACTGTTGTGTAAAGTCTTTCATCTAATGACCTGTCATTAACTAAGCTTTTGATATTCACTGGATATAAAAGCGTAAAAATTTCGCTAATTATGTCTCTCTTATTGGTCTAAAAGCAAAGTATTTTTGATTGCACTGTAAGTGCATCTAATTTAGCAAATTATAAGTGCATTGTTGTTGTGCATAACACACCATAACGTGAATGACTGCTTTCTCTCAGTTCTTATTTGTTACAAAAAAATTGATTGACTATAAACTCAATAAAAACTTTTTGTTTACATTTCTATTGTTTATTTGATTCAGTGGTCGAAAGCGAAGGCCCAGTAATTCAGAGGACGACGTTATGGATGACTGTATGGCTGCAATGGTTTTGATGTCACTATCGTGTAGTCCCAAATCGCCGCGACTTCCGGAATGTAAACACAATTATTGGCCATTAATTCCATTTAATGGCGTTTATTATAAGAATTGAATACTAAATTATAAACTATTCCAGTAATAATCTATAAGTGCACTTGGCCCGGATGTCTTTACCAGAGCGAGCACTGCCACCAAATCGAGAAACATGTCCGCACACAACATCTCGGGTTTGTTTTTAATTAGTCAATAAAAGACAATCAACTTTACTGACTCTCCTCTCCTCTCCTCTGATCGTACATTAATTCTCAGTCTTTGAGTTGTCGTAAAGATTAGGAGCCAGTCATCCACCAGTCAGTCAGTCAGTCCCTTCAGCTCTCGATATTTCTGATAGTATTGGCAAACAAACCAGTCTTTAGACATCATATCTCAATAAGCTATAGATATTAGATAACAGTGCCGTCAATACAACAACAATATAGACATTAGAGTCAGGAAGAGTTTTCTATGAATATTTGCTACACTATTCTATTAGATAAGTAATGACTGTTCCCTAAGTTTAACCATTTTTCGACACTCTTTTCATATAAACAGTAATTTGTCTGAAACTTAAAATCGATTCAAAAAATAATTAATATTTTGTGATTGAAAGCGAAGTCAAATAATAATTGCTTTAATACCAGATCTTTGGTCTGTTGTATAAAATAAGGGGTTTTATATCAGTTCTCATCTGTTCCTTCAGTTTCTTAACTATTTGTATCCCTCTTTTCCTCTACTATTGAATTGTTTCCATTATTTATGGCCAACAGTCAGAACTTCACAAGAATTTAGTTATACTCTCTGAGTATCACAAGGAATGAGCTCTGACTCAGCTGTATATTATTGCAATGGATGTGTGCTAACGATTTAGCTTACATTAGGTACCGGTGCTTCAGTTAAGACACACTTATTTGGACTCCAAATGACACTTAATGTTTAAAAATTGAAATATAAAATTGAATGCATTTTAATGAAGAATAATTATCTGAATAAGAATTAAATTGAATTTCCTGTCATTAGAGCCAAATTGAAATTTCATTGAATTATTAGAAAAAAGAGAATTCTTTTTCTGCCATAAATTGTCCGATGATTACAATAATCTCATTGTAATAGTGGTCCGACAATTCATTTCTGGTCCCATTTCTCCTATAATTTGTTTTATTCCTCTTTGACTTAACAATCCTTTAGCTGATGATTGAACATAAGAACAGAATAAAAGGACAGAGTAGAGGACAGCTGTATTCGGTTTCCAATTAATATCATTAGTTTGAAAGTCTGTCATTAGATATCGATTAATAGTTATTTGTTTTTATCTTCAGTCGAACTGATCTCAACGGCGAGAGTAGTGATCGTGAAGAAGAGTTTTACTATACGGAAATAGAAGTGGACGAGAACTCTATTGGCTCCGTGTCGTCCAACTCGTCGTCATCTCATTCTGTGCCGCAGTCACCGTCGATATCAAACGACGGTAGTCTGATATCGGGCAGCCACAGTCCAACGCCATCGCCTCAAACGCACATATTCTTCGCCCAGTCGTGTTCGGCGCCCACTTTCAGTCATTTAGAAGATCACGAATATGAGAGACGGCGACAGAACTGCTCTGATTTAGAGAACAAACCCAATAATGATATTAATTGTATGAATGGTTTGAATGCTTTCAATGCAATTAATGTCAATAATAACGGCGTTTCCAACAATAAAATCACAAATAATTGTATTAATAATAATCTTAACAATAACTCCATTGCCTTCAGAGGCAAACAAAAGTCATTACTGTCCACTCCGATCAACATTCCCGGTATTACAGGCCTTCCCTCATACAGAGCGCATACATATGCAACCAGTGCTCCGCAAACATCTCTGCAGTCGCCGCGCATTAATCACAAATATATGCGACTCAATAATACTAATAATAATAATAATAATCGGGTCTCCAATGGCAGTAATGGTCAGCCATTTAGCGCCTCCATTGGCACAGCCATAGGCACAACAATACTCCAGTCGCCAAACAAGAACTCGCCCTCAAAGCGAGGCAGAGGTGAGAGTCGAAAGTGTCGCAAAGTCTATGGAATGGACAACAGGGAGTCGTGGTGTACACAATGCAAGTGGAAGAAGGCCTGCACCAGATTCGCCGACTGATTTCATACGCCCAGAATGACACTCAGAACAGGAAAGATATGATTTATTGAGTGAAGACTTGAATTGTGAGTCAAAAACATTAGAAATTTTTTTGTCAAAATATATTATTATTATATTTAAAAACTGATGCAAACCTTCAGTTAATGTAAATTATAATAAATTTTTTCTTTGTTATCAAATTATGTATTATTACTATAGAAGAGAAGAATTAAGTTTTTCTTTTTTTTTGATGATTTTTCGCCATATATTATATATAATTTCAAATATCATATGATTATAATGATTACTATATTATGAAATGATCGCTAATGTCTCCCAATCGTAAAAACTTATATTAAACGCATATAAAAGTATAGTCAGTTGTGTTCTCTATGAACTCCAACAACGGATAACTCATCCCTAAAATCGATTTGATTGTTGAAATGTTTTTTATGATAAACAATGAATAATCAAAATTCTGAGTCCATCGCCATTGCGCTCCATTTGCCGCTCTTTTTCTAAATCGAAGGCAATTATTCTGTTCTTGTTTTTCCTAAACTCTAATTTTTGGTGAACCAAATAATTGATTGAATGATAATCTCCGGTCAAAAAAGTTTTAACTAGATTATTATTATTATATTATACAACAAAATTGCAAAATTCCTTTTTGATTTAAAATTGTTGCAGGATACAAAATGAGAAAGATTATCCATAAATTCTATTTTTATGTAAATTTTATGCGAAATTCTCTTATAAAATGTATCGCAAAAAACTTACATAAAAACTCATTTTAATATAAGTTTTTTTCTGATGGTATTAATGGATTACGAACTGAATTATTATAATAATGAAACTTTTGGCCATTACTTCAGAATCGGATGAATTAGTAAATGATTTTCAGTTTTTAACTCAATTGGAATATATTTTCCCAAATAATGATTATTTCAAACGAATAGTTATAATTTTCATTATTATTATTATTATTATTATTATTACTATTTTTATTATTATTATTATTTTAATTAACATTGTTTTGTTGATTGACACAAACGAATGTCAAACAAATCTAAAAATGTGTTAAAACTTTTTAAAAAGTTAGACAACAACTGACTGAACAACAAATATATTCAAAAAACAAATGAATACAAAAATCATGTTTAGTATTATATAATAGCGCTTATAATAAGAAGAAAAACATTTATATTTAAGAAATTCTATATAAAGGCTTTATTTTCTCATTTAATTAAAAATTATGACACAAATAATAATATTATAAAAAATTTAAGAAAAAGTAATTGTAATCAATTTGAGAGCCCCTAAATTCGCACACATTTTATTATATTATAAATTAATGTTAATATTAATGTCGTTAATCATTGATTCAATTAATTGAAACAAATTGTTGTTATTGTCTTTTTGTATAACTTTATTATTTTTGAGCCATTGTGAGACATTGTGAGACATTGTGAGACAGCACATTCAAACTATTAGTAATGTTTTTTTCCTTTTTTTTTATGTTTGTGTCAATCGATTCCTGGAAAACTTGTAGAATATTCTTCTCTTGTGTTGCTTTTAATCTAAAAGTGAGATATCGTTAAAACATTTTTAACATTAAAGTCATTTGTAATGACAGCCAAACGTTTGGTATAAAAAAGATAACAAAACGCTTCTGACTGTCAATCGTAGGATCACTTGTCTTCTGTCAATTCCTTGCGATTCTCTCTTTCCGTCCCTCCCTTTCCACCCATTCCTCAATTTTAAAATGTTTGTGTGTTTGAAGTCTTCAAAAACAATTCTTGTAATTAGTATTTGAAGAGAGTTTTAATTGTATTTTTGTAGCACTTCTTAGACTTCAAAATTTTCTAACGAATTATTTAATTAATTATTTCTTTAATTAATAGTTATTACAAAAACAAAGTTTGAATGACTTAAAAGAAAAAGCGATTCAACTCTTAAATTAAAGATTGCTTTTCACTGGATTTTAAAAAAATAAAATTAAAGAATATTCTGTGCTCTGACTTTGTCTGATGTCAAGTCAGTGATTAACTCTTCTTCTTCTTATTATTCTTCTCCATTTATAACTGTCATTAGATTTTTAAATGTCTTAATATTTGATCCAATGTTTTAATTGACAACATTTCACAGCAATATTTAATTATTGACATTTAAGTACAATATTATCATAAAAACAACAAAATTAAAACTAAATCAACAAATGAATAACAAAAGCATTACATAAGACAAGACAACACGCGATTAATATTAACATAACTGCCAAACAAATCATTCATTTTTATATATAAATAATATATTATTTGTATCTTATTTTTTGTTTATTATGTTTATTATAATTGTAATCATTTTTTTGTCAAATGTTATGAACGCATAATAAGTTATTTGCGATTTTGTGCTACAATTTTATTAATTAATTAAATTTTTTTGTGTTTAATATAATTTTTTGTTTTATTTTTAATTTAATCAATTAATTATTAATTCATAAGTTTTAAAAAAAATTCTTAAATATTTTGAGAATTAATTTCTTTTTTTTGTAAAATTGTTGAGAAAAATATTTACAGATATAAAACTGAAAAGTTATTTGTAAAAAGTTGTTTAAAAATATTATAATTATTAATGAAATATAAGTTTTTAAATATTTTCAAATCATAAGTTCTGTTATTTTGTATATTTAATTGTCATTATTATTACGATTTTATTAATTCTCTTATTATTATAACTAGAGATAAGACATTCGCTTATTATTATAGATTCTGTAGATATAGTTATTATAATTGAAAACAATTGTCTCTATTGTTCTCTTATTCTTATAAAAATAGTTACCACTGTTTAAGAAGACAAACGAATGACGAATATATCGTCTCATTTAATGATTTTCTTAATATCTTTGGAGTTCTTAAGACGAGAACTTTGTGTCAAAAAATTATTTCTTTCATTTAAATTCTAAAACATTTGTTTCGTTTATTCACTTTTATTATGATTATTGATGTAATGATTATTTTTTTTCTTTATTTTGCATAAAATTCAAAGAATAACAACTCATTGAAACCGATTTCTAATTTTGTTGTTTATCTAATTTCGCGAATATAAACATAAACTCAAGTTTTAAATTAAAACTTAAAAGTCGTGAACTCTTCTCTAAAATTAATTTTATATAAATTAAGAAAATGTTTTATGAAAAACACTAAGCATTTGAGCTAAAGAGTAGTTATGGAGTCGAAAACCAAATCCTATGAAATAAATTTCAATTAAGGCTTTAGAATAAATAATACTTCAAATGGAAAGTTAGCGTTAAATTAAGGAAAGGGTTTTAATTTCTCCAACAAATTAATGTCAAGTACTCTATCTCTCAAATGAGAGACAATTTTGTTTCAAACTTATAATTAAAATACTTATTATTAGTTTATTTACTGAATTCAGTTTTGATATTTGACTCATCTTTGAAATAGAGATCGCATTTAATTTCTCTGAGTTTTATGTAAATCATTGTTTGTGAGTAAAAAACTCATCAAAAAATAAAACAATTGTATGAATAATAACAATAGCGTTGGTTCTCATAATTCGTCTAAACTTTGATTTCAATGATTTATTTTTGGTCTCAAATGGAGAACAAATATTTATAGACCAAAAAGTAAACAAAACCCATTATAGAACCCACATTTCAGTTGCCTTTTGATTACATAATGTTTTTATGTCTCAAAAATATTAGTCTTTAGTTTCAGAAATTAGGGAAAAAACTTTTCGACTTCAGTGATGGCAGAAAATTGATCTAAAAATTATTCCTAACATTTATTCTTTGTTCTGAACACCCGATCTATAACTTGCAGTAGATTTTAGTTGTTTAACACAAACTGTTGTTCTCTATTAACGATTCAATCATTTTATTTCGACGTTTTATTTTTGTTTCTCTTCGTTAGCCTCTAATCAGTCGTTTAACTTTGAATAAGATTTATATCAATTCAAGTCATATCAACATTTGATTTATCACTCTTTTCATAACCCATGCATTAGATTTATGTGCTTTCAGTCGACCAAAAGAAAAGTTTCTGTCAAATATCGAAACATAATTAAAGTCGAAAAACTTGACAATAAATTATAGGAATTCATCAAAACTTGATTATGTATTGAGAGATGACTTTGATTTCAAGACTTTTCATCATTTGATTTATGTTCGAAACCAAAACTCTTTTTGTTTTTCCTCTAATTTAGAAATTTAGAGGAAATTTCGATCAATAGATCAGTAATTTTTTGAAATCCTTTACACTAAAGAAAAATTTCAAACTTAACGATCAGAATATTGACTGAAAACTCTTCTCTCTCTTGACTACAAAGTAGTGCCTCGATTTAACACACATAATGAGAAATTGATCAATTGAGCTAGTACAGTACTATACAGTATATACAATTTATTCCCGACCTTTGATAACATTAAGTTTATGGAGATCTCGTGCAGTACAGTTTAATCCATTCTGCAGTAAAGTTTTTTTCAACTTTAGAGAACATGTGATAATTAACTTTAAGATATAATAATAAGAATTTAAAATTAACTTAAATTCATTCAAATATTAGATTTAATTGAGAAAACACAAAATTATTTTGAATATGAAGTGGAATATTAAAACTAGGGTCGAAATAGTACAAATTTTGTCAAAAGATTAAGAAATACTATTGTATCTGATGGCAAACATTTTGAGCCTCTAATGAAATAAAATTAGTTCTATTTTAATTTTTTATAACAATTTATCACATGTTTTAAAATTATTTTAAATAAAATTTAATTTTGTAACTATAAATATCCTTAACTGTACTTTAGTAGAGGGTCGGGAATTAATTGTATATACTGTACACTACACTACACTGCACTACAGTAGTCTGAGATCGTCTATTCAACGATCTTACCGTCAAATGTGTATAAAAGCAAATACTTTTATCCAAAGTATTTATTTTCAAAGAATTGTTTAAAATTCCGAAAATAAGTTTTTGACGTTTAGACACATTTTGTGTAAAACAACAAAAGATGTAAATATTTTCTTATATAAAATATTCTGATAATAAAAATACTAATTAAAATCGAAAAATATTTAAAAGTGTAATAAAGGTATATATAATTAATTGAAAGTTGCAAGCTAATTATTAATAGCTTTTGACAAAAGCAGGAAATATTAACTCCATTTACAGACAATTTATTTTAATCTCTAGTTTTAGTGTTCAGAGAAATACAGAAACATTTTCTAATAAACATCAAATGTTATGTAATATAGACTTTTTTTATTAAAACTTGCATGGTAATTTTGCAAGTATGTAATTGACTATTAGATAGGAAATGTACACACCTTTAGAGTTAAAGTAATGTATTACCAAGTACCAAGTTGAATTTCCACAATGATTCATAATCAAACTTAAATTATTTCGATGTTTCAAATGAAGTTTTGTAATGCTTTTAACTTAGTTTTCAATAAACATTTAGCACTTAACATGCAACATTCAAGTCATGTAAGTATTTTACCATTTATTATGAAGTGATATATTTTATAAAAGTTAATGGAGTTTGTGGTCAACCGATTTAATCATAGTTTTTCTTAAATTAATAATTTAATTGAAATCTTTAATCATTTCCTCATTTTTTAAAATAATTGATTCAAAATGTAATTATTTTTGAATATATGATTGACTGGTAGTCGAAAATCGATTCTATAGATAAGATTAGCCTTTCCTCGAATCAAAATGCAATCTATTAGGAAAATTCTAATTAACGATCCATAGAGTAAAGGATAACTGTTTGCTCATTCCTCCCATCCTTTGAGATCCATTGACTCGAATCTTAAATTGTTTTCGATATTCTCAGCGGATGTCGAAAGTTATCTCCGAAACACTTCAAACTTTTAACGAAAATCAAATGTTTTGTTTGTTTTCTTAAGTTTTCACTCAATTCTGAATTCTGGGCCAAACTTTTCAAACAGTCATCAACTGGTTATAAGTGAATTGAATTCTAAAAAGAAGATCTAAGAAGAGCTTGGTAATTATTGGAAAGACTATATTAAATTCAATATAGAGATTGTTGTGAGTGTTTCCTCACTTCTATGAAATACTAATTGAATGAAATCATTAATTATTTGATGAAATGATTTCATCAATCTTTGAGTCACAAAAAAAGTCTATTTTATTATTTGAAAGTTATTTAACAAAAGTGACAGATATTGAGTCCAACTGTCGATTTCGGATCTGATTTTTCTAATAAAAAGCAAAACTATTTCTTAAATCAATTTATTATATTCAGAGATAAAACATTTTATTTTTTAATCCATTCATTGAAATAGTTTTGGAATTCATTACTTCTTTTTTGATAAATGTTTGGAATTGAATTATTGAGTGGAGGAAAGAAAATGGAATTCATTCGAAATAATAATAATAATATTAAAGAAAATATATATTATTTGTTAGAATAGAATCCAATCCTTTTTATATCTGTCAAAATCTATAGAAAAAGAGCAAAATTAATACATTTGGATGTTTTGCTTGAAAACAATAAAATTTATGTTTCTGTTTGAAAACAAATGCAATTCAATTATAGACGAAATGAGTTGCGTTCAAATTAATGACTTTTCTTAGCGGTCGTCAAATCGCAAAACTTTTACTAAAACTTTGTTAAACAATAATAGGTTTATATGTGATCTTCCATTTCTTTATTGGACTGTATTTTTCTCTCAAAATCAATACTTAGAGTTAATTCAGAACTTTTTTTTGCTTTTTTTCTGTCCTTTTGTGTATAAAAAGAGAAACTAAGAAAAACGCATAAATAGATTGCATTTTACAGACAATATTTGAATGAATAACAGAATAAAATCCAATTCAATGGATTTCTGAGTCCTATCTGTTTATTCAATTTATTCAATTCAAACATTCATTTAATTAACTAATGTTTGGCAGTTATTTTAAACGATAAAAATCTTAAACTCAGTGAACATTAAGTTTATAGACTATAATAAAAGTTTTAAATTGAAAATGAAATTTAAGATAAGATTCGATTCCTTTATATTATGTTTTCGATGAAAATATCAAACAATGAATAAAAACAAATTCTAATAAAAACAAATCAAAGACTTATCGAGACTTTAAGGAAATGATAAAAACATTTAGAGTAGTCTTTAATATTCCAAAATCTGTTGATTGATCCTCACCATCTTGAGCAAGGTGATTTCTTATTTCATTGCAAGAGTCAATTTTGCACAACACTCTAACCTAGATATCCAATGAGAAATTAAATTAGATTTAATTAACCATGATTAGATAATCACTGATTGAAAGAACGTGAATTGTGGAGGTTTGACGTCAGGAATACTAATAAGAAGAGTTAAGTACCATAAAGTTATTCCGATCGGTTCGGTAGCCGTCGAACATCCCTTACTGTATACGAAGCAATGTTTTACTCAAAAGGACTCACAGTTTGAGAATTTTAAAAATGATTTATCCCTTCTTTTTATACACAATTTTTATTAAAGTATTTCGAATCACGAATTGAATTGAATTCACTTCACTTCGAGAAACATTTATTTGAAGTCACATTAGATATAAATTTCGGTCGTTTTTAACGTTCTCTTCAAAGATTTACATAAAAAGTGTTTTAACAATAAAAGAGAGAAATAAATATAAATATACAGTCATTATAATAACTACCGTAACCTGCTTTCACCTTGATAGCTTTACAATAGATATACCGATTTTCAAGCAGTTTTCACTAAAATGATCTTGGTTAATGGTAGTTTCTTAAAATTAAATAAGGAAAAATTTTGACCAAGATAAATATATTTTATTTGAGGTCAAATCAAAAAGTAAAATTTTTATGAAAATTTTTGTTTATTTTTAAATTAATTAAAAATCTACCTAATTAATTTTGATTATTCGAACTTTATATTAAATGTCTGTCTATTTTTGATTAAAGAATTTACCAAATATTCAAATCATCTATCTAAAAATATTTAAAATCAAGGAAAATATGAAGCAATAAATTTTAGTTTAAATTTAATTTCATTAATAAATTATTTTAATTTTTCTTTATACTGATAAAGATTTCATAGAATATGATAACAAGCTTAATTTTCATGTTTCTTGATTGAAATTAATTTATTTTATTTCAAAAAATAT
>JAQFZM010000707.1:0-26479 GCA_034695785.1 Galumna obvia
TCTCTCTCTCACACACACACACACTCTCTCTCTCTCTCTCTCTCTCTCTCTCTCTCTCTCTCTCAAAATTTATTGCTCCGAATATAGATAAGAATACTTTCACTCATTAAAAATGTAAATCAAATTTTTCTCTTTTGATTTTTGCTTGATAACTTCTCTGTTAGAAAAGTCTTTTTGATATATGCCTTTTGTTCTATTTTTTATTTCATTTTACTCTTTTGGCGTTTTTCTCCTGTTTTTAACATATAATTAGATTTGAATAAAATTTGTGTTAATTTTTTGATAAAAAATCTTTTATATTAGAGAATGTATAAGTAAAGTGAGTGAGTGAGTGAGTGAGTGAGAGAGAGAGAGAGAGAGAGAGAGAGAGAGAGAGAGAGAGAGAATTGTAAATTGAATTTCTTGGACTTCGAATTCAATCATTAGTTTAGTATTGAAGTTCACAACAAAAGAATATCTATCGATGACTTGAGTCGACAACAAATATATTCGATTGAATTAACTTATCTCTACTTTTTATTTGAAGAAAACAAAATCAGTAAATAAGAGAAGAATAAGTGACGGTATTAAGGACTCAAACTTATTCTCCAAATCAAGACATTGCAAGTGATGTATGATTTAAAGTTTACTTCAGAGAGAATTGTCTGAATTCGGAATAAATTTGAATTTATTTAGTATTTCGTCAATAAATCTGTCGCTTATTCTAAGTTATTAAAAAAAGAGAAAGGAATGAAAAAAAAGTATATTATTAACATAATTATGATTTACTCTTTCAAAGATGAGAAGTGCTGTAAATGTAAGCAATGAAACACTAAAACGCTTTTCCTTTTAAACCAAATTAATGTCAAAATTGACAACTTTTTTGTGTCAAAAGGAATGGCTTTTAAATAACGTTATGATTGCCATTCCTTTGAGAACTGAATACAACGGACGTTGACTCTCGTGAGACGACCACCAGAACCTACGAATCCATAGAATTCCCGCACAGAATAGGTTTGTTATGTTTCTCAATGCAATTGTCGTCAACTATTTTTTTCTGATTCCTTTGTTTTTTGTGTTTCTCATATAAATTGCTGTATATTCTGTGCCATCAAATCGTAAAATAATTAATTTTTTCTGTATTCTGAGTGCAGAACATGAATGCGAGAAACACATCATTAGTATTCCGTTCCTCTATTAAGTAAAAATTTCTTTTTTAATTTTCATCTGTCGTAAACTCTCATTATCCTTAAACTCTTGGCTCCAATTCATGGCTCAGAATAATTTATAATTAAATTAATGGTTAATATTGATTGTGAGGCTCTGCTCTTAGGGTACTGTTTATCGGAGATATCATTAAATTAGAGAAAAATCCATTTAATGGTCATCTCATTAACGCATAAATCATTTAAATTATTATTATTTTTTCGTCAATAAATGAAAACTTGTCTTAACTTAAGTCCAATGTTAGAGAAAGACATATATTATCCTGGGATTAGTGACCTCAAGATTTTAACTAAAATTAATGGTAAGATAATGAACTGCCATTTTTATAGAAGAGGTGTTCCCTTAATATTATATGATATAAAGGAATCAATTATTTGGGAGTATATCAAAGAATGGAAATTGAAGACAATCACAATTATAGGGTCGGCTATTGGTTGGACCAATTGATAGATGTGACCCATCTCTTAGTTGTAAAGCATTAGTCTATTGCGTGACCATAAGATCGCAACGTTTTGTGTCAATTGAAAAGAACACGAAATATGCAAATAAAGTGACTTTTAGACCAATATTTGTCTAATCGACGACCAATTAATGCACTTATGGTTAACATATTATTGATCTTAAAATAGTTGCTATAAATTAGAAGACAAACAAATTCTGGTCACTTAAACGAGTGAACTGGGATTTCAAGAAAACTATAATTATGGTTAAGTATTATTAGTTTTTTTGAAGGCGAGTCTCATATCCGTTGCCGTTAATGGGATTCTAACCATAAATTAATCAAATAAATAATTGCAATATTTTTGGGACATTTTTCACACATTATTATTATTATTACTATTATTAATATGATATTTGGCTCTAATTTATTGCAAGAGTATTCTTTAGAAAAACTATGAATAATATTGGAAACCATTTGAGAATCGATAAAATGATTTCCAAAACAAAATATCGTTCAATAAATAGAAGGCATTCGTCTATTGATTCGCGGGTTTTTGAAAATTGGCGAATATCTGGAAAATAGTGTTAAACAAATCTAAGTTCTGTTTCAAAACTATTATTTTTGAGTCAAAGAATGTTAACATAAATACAATTTAACGTCAGATCAGAACAAAAGGATATCAATCGATAGACAATTATTTTTTTCAATCTCTTCTTTATAGTAGTTATCAATGTTTTAAAGTGAAACCTAAAGCCTTCCTGAAAACAGTACAATACAGATGTGAGCAGGGTAATTCTATATAAGAATCGAGAGTGCTATTTTTGGATGACCTAGATAATTCAGAGCTTTGTATAAAAGAGAAAAATGCGTTAAATATAGAACTAGAAAAATGTCATTTAATGCTTAAAATAGATGCGATTTTGAAAGCTTGCTTGATATAAATCAAGACTCTTTTTTTATGCCATAGTTAATAATAAAAAGTGATCTTGCACATGTTTCTTTTGTAACCGAGATTTTCCTTTTTTATCTTTGCTTTACATCACATATAGATTTACGATATAAATGATTGATTGAATTTTTCAATCGGAAAGGTTTGGACTTTTTTAGTGAAAAATATTAAATATAACGCAAAAGTATATTAAAGAATAGTAGTATTAATAGTATTACATAAAATGCGAGATGAGTTTATTTTTTGGCCTTAAATATGATATACTCTTTTTGGGTGAAACACAATCGAGACATGAATTTAATGATTAATTCGTTGAAACTTTTAATGGAAATGAAGTCAATTAGTAAATGAAATTAACTGAAGTTATAATTCGTTTTTTTCGAGCGATAATTTCTAGCAATAAATCATTGATTTCGAGTCAAATGTCTTTCGATGTCAGAGACATAAATATGAATATGTCTTTCCTTAGCAACACTACTCTGTCAACGATTCCCTCTGTATTTAATTCTATTGACTGTTTGACTCAAAGCCTTTTTCTCATGAAATGCACAGAAATGTGAATATAAGGAGAGACACACATTTCTGGAGAGGAATGATGTGAACGAGAATAAGAGGAATGGTATGAAATGATCGCCAAATATACTGAACTAAATGCCAATAAAAAAAGTCTACAGAAGTTGAGAAAAAAAGTGGAGAAAATAAAAGCAAAGGGTTTTCAGAGTCTGATCGATAACTTAGAAGAAAACGATAAAAATATGATTCAATTCTGTCTTTACTTCTAAACTCTTTCATAGAAACAAAACTAAAGGTCAGCTCTTATTTTGTTGATTTGCGGAACTGAACAGTCTTTCATCAATTGGCAAAAAAAAGGTTACGGATACATATTCTGAGCAGCAGATGTTTGGCCACATTTGGCTCAACTGTTTTAAGGCAACACTCAATGCCATCCACTGATCAGTTCTATTGAATCAAAAAAAATTTTGAAATTCTTGTTTCGTAAGCAATACTTGTTTTCATTAAAGATTCAAAAATGTATGCCTCTCTCTCTCTCTCTCTCTCTCTCTCTCTCTCTCGCGATTATACAAAGGCTTAGAGTATTTGGAAATTTAGTTGATGTGCAGCTCTGGTTTGTAATAGCAGTGGACTAAAGTCTATTGTGATTCAGGACAGCGTTATTTTGGAAAATGGGTGCTCTCGTCGCGCATAATAATGGCCTCCAAATGAAGTTATAGATAGTGAAGACTTAAGGCTTTACTTAGTTATACGACTGAACACAACATTCAAAAGAGTGTATATGTGTTGTGTCGGCTCTCAGAGCATAAGATTAGAGTAAAAAGAAGAGGAAAAAACTTGGAGTTCAGTTTACATTCATTGGATACCACGAAATGAACTTCCTTTTAGTTGGAGAACAGAATATTCTATTCTTTAGAGTTAAGACCAATAGTTTCTCTTTTGGTTGTCTTCCGGTTTCCTAACATTTCATTTGTGTTTTTAGAATAATTTTAACATAAAATAGAGATTTTTCACAACAGAATTGAAATACATTTTATGTTTCTCTTATTCTGTTCTTTGATTGAGTACTATATTTAAGTTCAATGACATTCGTTTAACTCAGAATAAGAGCGAAGACTGTGTGTATGTATTTCCTCTGTTTTGCATTACTTTTTGAAAACTTTGTTTTTCTTTTTCTCCTTTTTTTTCTCTAAAAATATTCTTCAGTTTTATATTGAAAGCGATTCAAAAAAATATCTCATTTTTATTACCAAATAATTCTTCACTTTATATGAAACTCAATATATGAGAGCACAGAATAAACTCCTGGAAGAATGGAATAGCATTTGAAATATTCAAATTTTGGACATTTTATTCCTTGTTGATTTTATAGCAAAACTGTTTAAGTTGATGTTGAATCGAATTAAATAGAGCTTGATCTAATTAGAAATGCATTTAAAAGTGTCAAGCTAAATTGAATTATCATGCAAATGAGTTGAACCAAAAAGTGCAAAGTTAAGAGCACCAAGTTAACAATAGATTTTATTAAAATAATCTAATTATTAGATACTCTTATGTTGAAATTCATTTAATAAAAATGGATTTTTCGGTTCCCCTTAAATGTTATACAATATTCTTATATAATATTCTGTGCAATTCATGTAAATGATATTCTGTGCAATTAAAGTGTCGAACCAATTATTGTGTAAAGAAATGAGTATTTATTGAAATCTATTTGATTTAATAACGCCATCGAAACGAAAGACTCAAAAATAGTTCCCAAAAATAATTTCGTTTCATTTCCTCTGAAACCCGACTCTTAACTCAAAGTTTGAATTTCAATAATTTAAAACATTTTAGATTTTAGGGAAAAATCAAAGAATTATTGTTTTAAAATAAGCCTTAAAGTGAAGCCGAAACTACAGAAATAAATAGAAAATGACATAAAATAAAGAGAAGCCAAAGAAGATTACTATTACTATAACTATAACTATCGATGAAATAATAAAAGTCTACAAAAGACATAATATGACAAAATCTATAAGTTTGTGAAAAAAAGTATATCTTCTTTAATATAGAATATATGAGAAGAAATGTATTTTGAAGACAGACTTCATAGCATAGACTCCTTTTCTTCTGTGTCTTATCGTCTCTTCTCTTTTCCATCGATGAGCTTAAAAGACATAAACACGAGAAGAAGAAAAAGACATTTTCCAAATAAATTTAATGTAGAATTCAAACCACAAAATACATATCGTATTATATTGAAGGCAGAGTCAAAAGAGCGCTGACCTCTCGATCTCAACACAAATAAATGAATCAAATAAAACATAAGTTTTAAGTCAAACATTTGAACCTAAAATAAAAGTTAAGAATAAAAATGAATTCAATTGTTGTCCGAAATTCTTCAACCGAATCGCCGCTCTCTCTCTCTCTCTCTCTCTCTCTCTCTCTCTCTCTCTAATTATTTATTGTTTCAATATTTTGTTCGCATTTCCTTTTAAAGAAATGGAGTCAAAGATAGCATTTCTCTGAGAAAGACATTAATATTTGTCGGAAGGCTTTCACATGAATTTCAGCTTTCATTCAATTTAGTGTTGAGAGTTTGCAGGAATATATTCTATATACGATTGAATGCATGAGATTGAGATCACATATCACTGTCATTAAACATAAGCAGTGGTCCAACAAAACTAATTGGACTCTACTTTCTATCGGATGTACAATAGCTATGAATAACAGCACAAGAAAAACATGTCTAACAATGAGATGAAGACATAGTTTTTGGCAGTGAAACAGCTTTTCATAAGCTTTTATATCGCACAGCATATAATGACTATACGTTATGACAATGAAAATGATAATAATTTTAAGGAAATTCTTCTCAAAAAAACTTATTATAAAGAAAACGAAATAATAATAATATGAATGAAAATAATAGAAAACTTTTATAATTTTTCAAAGTTAATGAACGCAATGTATTTCTATCCCTTTCTCTTACTTAAAGTCTATGTTTTGGTAAATTTTATTTGTTTATTTTAGAATTGTCATGGCTTATGAGTTGCTTGAGCAATTTAAATTAATAAATTATTGCTGGTATTTATTATTATTATTAATATTTCATATAATATATAATATAAAATATTTGAGAATATTTTTAGTTTTATATATTTATTTATTATGAATATTATATTAAATTATTTTAATTAGATAATTAATTTATGATAGATGAAACTATAGAGTTAGAAATCTCATTAGTGATTTTAAATTTTAAAGAGCATGCTAATTTATTTTTAAAGAATTTTCAAATGGAATTCGTATTTTTAGGATAAAATATTTAAATTTAAAGACAAATTTGAAACCAAACGAATCAATAAATGAAATGCAAATCGCATTTCAAATGTTTGCAAATGAAGTCTAGAATTGTATATAAGTGGAGAAAAACTACTAATCAATAGAATAGTTGTGAGGAATCCCTTCTAATGAATCTATTGTTTAGTTTTGGATAAGAATTTTTCACAGCAAAGGAAACACTAAATGGGTTGTAATGGATATGAGTGCTGTGCCGTACAGTCCTTCAATCCGATGGGAATTAATTAACTGTTATTGAATTGAAAAGAAAGGGCTATAAAATAAAGAGTATTTTGAGAGAAACGCCTTCTAATTATATCATACATTACTCAGTAGTGTTGTTCCCATACTTTTCATAATAAGTGTAATTCAATGACTCTATTCCTATGATATATGGAATTATTTTTCTCAAATTTATGGCTCATTTTAAATGTATGACCAAAACAAAACCCATAGAGTTATCAGTGATCGCATCGGTAGAGCCCAGAGCTCTGAAATGACACTTTCCAGCACTGCATACAGTCATTACAGTTAATGTATTTCTCGTTTATGTTTGTTGTGTGTATTCTTTGCAATAAAAGAGTGAACTTTTAAAATGAAAATTGTATTCTCGACCCAAAATTATGTTAACTCATTCATAAAATGGATGCCATTCACCAGATTAAGCCGAAAATGTTTGGCTCTAAATTGATTACCATGCAATATTCACCCAATGCTAACTGTTATTAGTAAACTGTGTGTCGGTTTCTATCGATTTTGAGCCCAATTCTGAGCCCGTTTTTATGAGTTACCATTCAATTGATTATTTTGTCATTTATTTTATTTTATTTGCACTAATCCTGAATAGTATGTGAATACAAATATTTTTCTAAATAAATAAGATTAGCACTACTTCTATGAAAGACTTATATCAGACAACTTTTTCAATAACATTCTTTATTCAATTATCTAAAAGATGTGTTTCTGTTCTTCTAAATTAAGATAGGAATTTAACCTGCTCAATATGATCCTATTAAATCTAGCTAGATAATATATTGCACTTGATACAATTGTCAATCGTTATTTATGGGTTGCCTTTAAAATAAATGTTCCTTTACTTATATGTCGGAAGACATTCACTGATTGAGAAAAACAAAGTCTTTTATGAAATAGTATTGAGTTATTCACTAATCAGATATAAGGCTATAATGAGATCCTTTTCTTTTTATTAAACAATAGATTTACTTTTGTTTTCATTGCATAATAAAAACAAAAGTTAAGAACAATTTATTGGAAGAAAAGCCGACAAAATATAATTAGATTTGCAAAAGAAAATAATTGCTTTAATGGGGACTACATTTTCATAACTGATTTTTTCTCAGTGACTCTGTATATAAAGCTCTGGTTTTTTGTTATACAATTCAGTAACTTTTCTAAAGCCTGTGTTGAGCCGCAGGAGATGTTAATTTGTGTGCATTCGGTTAATGACTTTTTCATTTTACTAACACACAAATTGTAATCATATGTATAACTATGGAAAGTATGGATAATATTAATAAAATCTTTGGACATGTTTTGCCTTTTCTCTGGAGTACAGAATTGTTTATTTCAATCCTAACTTTATATTTAATAACACTTTTTATTGAGTTTTCTTTCAATTAAGAATAAAGTGGTCATCATATTCTAAGTAAGCACATGTTAGGGAGGGAGAGAGAGAGAGAGTGAGAGAGAGAGAGAGAGAGAATGTGACGTATTCTGAAAATAATTTATATTTAAAGTTAAGATAAATTCTTCAGTTATTTGCTCTTAGACTTTATAATAGCTCTGATGATGACATTTGAGATAAAACTTGTGTCAAACGGTTAAACAGAAAACAAACGCTCGAAAGGAAATCAATTTTCAGAGTTTTCTAAATATAAAAAGAAGACTAGAATTAGATTTTTAAATATTATTTGAGTAAAAAGAAGAAAAAGAAATAAATTCATCGCAACTCTTGAAAACTCAAATATAAGATTTCAATGAAAGGGAGAGAAGAAAAAAAGTTTCGCTGAAAATTTATTTTAATTTATTTCGTTTTGCATTAGAAATTTGGGCCCCATTTTCAGCGCCCAAATGAAAAACCACAGAAAATATATAAAATAGAGAAAAAGCTATAAAATTTCAAAGTTATTATTCAAACAGTGATGTTATCATAATTTTTTTGCTTCACATGAATAATATCTATACATTTGTGTAATGTTGCAAAACTCTCATCCATTAAATACTTTGTGTTTTTTTATATTTTATTTCGGAAAAAATGAGTTCTCTCTCTATTTTTTCACTACCGATCGATAAGAAGAATATAAATCAATAGAAAACATCTTATATTTGAGTTTTTTAGTGAACACAACTCTAGACAAAACAGTGAAAACTTTTTAGCTCTCATTTATAAAAATCATTTATATATTGACCTAAATTTACAGAAATGGGGCAAAAATTATGGGTAAAAGAGAAAAAATGTCATAAATTACGAGAATATAGTTTTTGATTTGATATCTATTTAGTGTTTTTAGTGGAGAAAAGTTTAGTTTCAAAGAAAATTAAGACCAAATACAGACTACATGTGAGCTATCAATAAAAAAATCTAATTTAATGCTCATATGATATAAATCATGAATTTGTGAGAACACGAAAATCTTTTTAAAAAACTCATCAGATTTTTAGAAAATAAATTTATATAAATTTCTTTATTATTTTAATAAAATAATATTGGATTCTCTCTCTATCGCATTGATAGCACAGGCCTTCTAATAGTCATTAGCAGTAATAGGTTTTTATGATGATCTCAAGAATTATGTGTAAATTCTTAATTCAAATGAATCACTCAATTAAATGGATAACAAATGTCTATTATTTGGTAAACTATTATATTATTCTGAGCCAAACAATAGTCTTATATGAATTGTGAGGTAAAGATTCTGTGCTTTTGATGTTATATACACAAAGTTATTCAAATCTTGTTTTATGTATTACTTGTAAACTTGATTTGTACTTCATTTGGTTATAGCATTAAAGCCACTCCACTAACAAATAGCCAGACCTCAAGTCTGTTAGAGATGTTCATAAAAAAAGTTTATTCTTGTGATGAAGTTTTTATAAATATTCTCTTCAGTAATATTTCCAGGAATTTTCTAAAATAATTTCATTTCCTTTTGTAGTAAAATAAAGGAAACATTTCCTGAATTATAAATTTAAACAGAAATAATTTTAGTCTTATTCTATTGAATTTATGAGAAAGGAACTTTCAACATCCTCGTTTAGTATTTGCAAAGAGGAAAGGAAATTTTTTTCTTATCAAGGAAATCTAGAACTCTTATACTTCCATATTTCCATATTTATCATTTTAATACATTATAACTATTCTTGGAAAAAAATAATTGTCTAAAATTCTGTTCTAGATACAAATAAATAAATAGGAAAACAAAATATCTTTAAATTAATTTTTTTAGGAATTTTCTAATAAATTTACTTTTTTTTATAATTTTCTAATGACATAAGTGTCGGACAATATTTTAAAAATGATGTGTAGTTTGTTCTAAACGAGTCAATAAAATACAGGAAAAACTCATTTTAAGGCAATATTTTTGATGACTTATTTACACAAAAATTGTTGGCCAAACACTAGTTATTAGTGAAGCAAAATATTGGTTAAGGAAAATATGAATTTCCAGCAGATTTTTTGCTGTTGATTCCCGATTGTTAGCACACACTTTTTGACTCTCTTATGGACTACAAATCAAAGATTTATGTTTCAGTTTTGAAAATAAATTTTTATGTCTCCTAATGGCTAATAAATGTAAGAAATTCTTTACAATAATTTCTTTGCTCAACATTTGACGTCAAAATAGATATAATGTTCTCATTGAGTGCTCACACAAATGTACTGATGGAGAGGGAGGGAGGAGAGAGAGAGAAAGAGAGAGAGAGAGAGAGAGAGAGAATTGTATAATAAAATCTATAATACATTTTTGTTTTATTCTTTCGTAGAAATGCATTGTTTGTTGGACTTAAAGTAAGCCATAAATAGAACATAACTTGGCTTTAGATAATTGAATTGCTTTTAAAATTACATACATTTCTTGAAAATTATAAGTATATTGAAAACCATACTATCTTTGAGTTGATTCTTAAAATTTAAAAATTCTGTTTTCGCTCGAAATCAATAAATATTACATTTTTTAAGAAAAAAATTTTTATTTAAAGAAAAAATAAGATAAAAATAGAAGAAATCTTTTCTATATTTGTTTCTAAAGGAAGAGTCAAAAGAAAACTTTTGATGAGATTTAGTTTCAGAAAAATCTGAGCAATGAATTATCGATGGATGAAAAATATGTGAGCAATGGTTGGCCTAATATTATATTTATGAGAGGAAGTGGCAGATCAGAAGTGGTCGATCTTCGATCTAATCTACTTTAATGTCAAATCAGATGATTAGTTTGGTTACACCTCTGGCACGGATTGAAACTCCTTTGAATCGGTGGCGAACAGAGAGAATATCCATCGCTTATCGATATATCTTTTGCCGATATATTCATATGTATTGGAAGGCATTCATGAATAACAAGTGTTGGCGACGAATATATTGGCTTTCAATCATGTGATCAATCACTGTCACCATTGGTCGCCCAGAAAAGTGTCTTGCAATCAATGAATCACAACTTCCATCGACAACAACAAGCGTTCGGACCAATGGTTTTGGCGCTAATTATTTCTTATTAGTTAAGCCGTTTGTCAAATGAAAACGGAATTCACTTCTCTTATGGAATGACATTAATTCTGATTAAATTATTGGACAAACATTTAATCAGATTTTTCTATACATTTCTTCGTTTAATAAAATTTGTTTTTTTTATAATTAATTATTCAATTCTTTGGTTCAGTCAATAGTGAGGACTAAATTTTAAGTGAGACTACAAAATGAACAGAATATGAGATGAGTTTATTTCCTGTTCTTTATATAAATGCAAATTAAATATCAGATTATTATACGAAAAGCTATGAATAGTTTATTATATTAATCATTAAAAACATTAATATTAACGTAAATAATAAGAAGTTCTCATTGTATGTACTCTATTATGATTATGGCTGTCCGGGGAATATATGACAGTCATTCTGTGCTATTTAGACGACACCTGATATTTAATTCAAGTAACCAAAGGGTGGTTTATATGCATTAGATGTGTCGGATCAGTTTATTTGCTGGTTTATTGACCTTTTGATGACCTGATAGTCTGACATTTATATCTTAATTTATAGAATTTGATGAAAACTCCCTTGCTCATATCACAAGTGTAGCCAATTTACATTTAAGGTATAAATTATCTAGTTTATTAAGAATTCATTTCTATTTGTATAATGAATATAATAAGCAAGAACATTTTTTGTTGATATAGTTATTAGAATTTGTTGTTATAATTATCTAATATTTGTATAAATAATGAAAAATATTTTAGTGACAAATACTCTGAAAAAAAACGTGAATTAAATTATCAATTCTTATGAGTTATGTTTGAAATTAATAGAATTATCAGAAAATGATATCAAATTCAATTAGTAATTAACAAATATATGATTGCATTTCATGTTTGGTTCAAATTATTAAATTAATAATTGGCTCACAATTTATTTCAATTAATTAAATCATTTGTGTGTCACTGAAAATATGGTAAATAATTGGATTGAGCATGCTACTATCATGCTACAATCATACTACATATTAGATTATTTATGCCTCCAAAAATACAAACAATCAATCCTCTGTATGATCAAGGTTGTTATCCAATATTATTATCACTTATTTACATGAATATACCATGAATATATTATGGAAATGAGCTAGTATGTATTGTATTTATTGTAATGAAAGCTAAATCAGTATTCAATCTTATTGAAATAATTGTTCTTGATAGTTTAATATTAAATGTTAATAGGGATTATTCCATTTTTTTCACCCATTCATGTGGTCAGAGGTCCAGACATTGATTCTCATGAGAGTTGATGTCTGACCACTCAATACATATATGTTGTAATCCATAGGATTTGATTGTTTGGCGTCAAAAGAGAGCCAAAGATATTCATAACTTTCTCTGAGATTAACGCCAACAGAGAAGTAACGAAACGATAGATAAAAACAATAAGAATTGAAAGCATTGCCAACAATAAGGCGTACGAAAGGAGTGTTCAATGAAATGGAAAGTGAAGAATGAGCACAGAATGAGTCCAGGCATTGAATGCAAGCCAATACTGCCAACACTGGCAGCCATCAAATGAGTCGATTCCAGTTTAATGAACAGTTGAACAGACCATCGGAACGCCAACACTGACATACATAAATGGGTACAGAATGAACACAGAATAGCGAACAAAAAATACAATGTTTTTCAAATACAAAAACATTTTCAATGGATATTAGTTTGTTATTATCTTTAATTTAATAGATAGAATAAAATGACACTGATACTTTTTTACACTGTATTTAATGGACTTATACTTCAAACCCTTTTAGCTGTAAAATTTGAAATTACCAAGATTATTTGAGTTTTTATGTTTGCAATTTAGTTCCAAAACTATTTTGATTTTCTTCCGGAATTCATATAATATTTTTAGGGCACAGAATAGTTCACAACTAACTTCTCTTTTATAGTAATGGGTTTGTCCTCAATGTGTTGACCCCTTGGATGTACCAAAAATAGAGTAAAAGCCTTGAAATAGACATTAATATCAGTGCCTTTCGTCGAAACATCAAAACAAGGATTCATTTGTTTCAATAATACGTCAGAGAATCTTTTTCTGCACAGAATTTAAGGCTTCCCTTTAGAGCACTGTTTTATAAAAGAGAAGTAGTCTTATAGAAAATAATGTAAAAATATATATATTTGTCATATATTTTATGGTGAAAAGTGTGGCACAAAGAAAATCGATTTTACTCATAGTTCTCGGCATCTCATTTACATCAATCAGTGATAAGGTTGGGCTCAAAAATTTGAAAATCAATAATCAATAGACTGTTAACAGAGAAAAAATGTCGTGAATTTTGGTTTGAAATTATTCCAATCAAAGAAAAGGAAAGTTTTCTTTTTTATAGAAATATTGAATATTTATGAAACTCTGTTCCATAAATTTTGCTTGTTAAGATTTTTTATGAAAATATTTATGAAAATTCAATATCGAAAGAGAGGGGAGAGAGAGGGAGAGAGAGAGAGAGCAGAAAAAGGCTTTCCATAAATATATTTCATTAAATCTGAAGCACAAAAACTCATTTCTTTTGAAAGAATTTGGGATAAACTGAATAAGAAATTTGATCTGAGATTTTAATTCAATTATTATTCATTTAATATATGAGCAAGGTTATTTTTCAATAAAATAGAATAGCAAACACTGTCTTTGTTTTTGTATAAAATTAATACAAAGTATTGATTTAATGCAAATTCTATAGAAATGAGAATCAAAGCGGAATAATATTAGATTCTTGTGTTAAATCTCGCATAAAAAACAATAAATTTAATGCAAATAAAATACTGTTGTTATACATATCTGTCAGATAAATACTAATCTACTAAACATTTGGTAGTCTGGATGCCAGAGCTCTCCATAACAAATAAACATAAATTCAAAGGATATCATCACAAATGTAATGAAAAAATAAATATTTAATTTATATAAAATTTATAATTTTTCAAAAAAGAAGATATTTTTACCAAAGAATTTGAGAAATGGATGAGAGAGAGAGAGAGAGAGAGAGAGAGAGAGAGAGAGAGAGAGAGACGAAAGGAATTTTTCTTTTGGAACGTTCAGAAACACAATTTTCATCTAAAAATAGTAACAAAAGTATTGCACGTATTTTCACAAAATAAACATTTAATACCTTTTTCTCGAATAAAAGGAATTCTAATTTAAAATACAAACTTTAGTCAAAAGAATTTCCTCTTTTTATTAGTAATTAAAGTGATATTTACTTACGATTGAGGTTTGCATTGATTGCATGTTAAGTTTAATTTGAAAATTCAAACGATGAATATATTTGATTGTCAACTCTTGATTGTAGGCCACCTTTTGTGTTGAGTAAGCAAAGCATTGACTTGAATTGGAAATGAGTGTAGAAGAGGGCAGAGAAGAGGGCGTCTGCTATAATAGGGTGTGATATATAAAAGTGTTTAATCCGGAGTTTGGACTAAAAATGATGGATCGCTCATAAGATGGGCATAAAGTCGACTGTTTTTGTCTATAGTTATGCTTAAGATATAGTAAATGTTATAATAAATGTGTTGTTCGGCTCTGAGAGTGTTTTACACCCAAAAAGTAGAGATCAATGAAATTTCAGTCAATATTTCTCTTTTGGTGTCTCACTATTGAAGTGAAAAATTCAAAATCAATGTCATTGTAGTCGAGTTTATGTCAGAATATTTTTTTCCTTTTGTCTGAATATAAAATTTTTCGTTCAAATATTCGGTTAAAATCTATTGAATATATTTTAAGAATTCAGTGACAAAAACAGTAAAATCTTCGCTCAAATATAAAGTTTAAGTATTCAATATGAAAAGGTGCCATGTAAATCTCTATAATATTTCTTCTGTCAGAAAGAACAGAATTTTATTTACAAGATTAAAGCCATGCTCATTTAATTTGATGTATGAAAATTCTATTGAAATTTAAATAATAGTTTTGTATTGAAATTGAAAATCAAATGAGAGTTCGATTCAATAAATAATATTTGAATTTTTCTTTTGAAAACCAGAATTTTCTCCAAAAATATATTAATAATAAATATAAAGATTTTATTGAATTTTTTTTTCTTATTTCTAAATAAATAACTTTAGATGTGATAAGACTTCGCCAGAAATAAAAGCCGAAGAAAATTGAGAAATGCTTTCAGTCAATGGTCTTTGATATTTGGAAAGGCAGGCCCTGTGCTGAGCCCAGGGCTATAAAATATTGAATCCGAGGACAAGCAATATTTATAAGCAATTTTCAAGACGGAAAAAATGGACAATTTCTCAAATATTGCTTTTGACAAAAGCTCTAAAAGTATTTCATTCGTTATGTGAACACAAAACGACATAAAAGATTTTTGACGCAAAATATTATATGACTTCAGGTTTTTTTTCTTCACATCTCTTGTCATCAAAAATTTCAAAATAAATATTTCAAAAGTCTGTGCGAGAGTTGATTGTTCAACAAAATTTGAGCTCTTGGTCTAATTATTGTTATTTGACGGACATAGTCTTCAATAATGTGCACAACATTTGCATTTTATATGAATGTTAGCCAAACAAAAATGTTTAAGAATTAAATTCTGGAATTTTTCATCAAAATTCTTGCCTTTTATATATTTAATGGCTTCGAAACACTAAAATTCGTGACTAATGAGTGGTATTACTTCTAAAACCAGAGCACATGAGAGGGACGTAGAGATAGGGAGTTGGAGGAGAGAGAGAGAGAGAGAGAGAGAGAGAGAGAGAGAGAGAGAGAGAGAGATAGAGAGAGAGAGAGAGAGAGAGAGAGAGAGAGAGAGAGAGAGAGAGAGAGAGAGAGAGAGTGAAATTAAAATTTATGCAATATTTAATGAAATGCAAAATCTAATTAAAAAAGAAATGGCTTTAATTCTGAGATCAAGTGTTTTTGCTATAGTTTTTACTATAGATTTTTTTCGTGTGTTTTGATGGATATTTTTCAGGTTTTGGCAATTAATTAAGAGTTGTCTATTGAGTCGGAAGTTTTAGTGAAAACACTAGACTTTTGTTTATCCTTATATTCAAAGTAGAGTTAATTCAGTGTTGAATTCAATGTTGTATTGAATGCAATCCTGACGTCAAATACAGAGAATGAGAGAAATAAATGAATTATTTGAGAGAAGACCGAAAGACTCTGTTATTCATTTGGAAAATAAATGTGTTTTTGTTTTCCGTAAACCAAACGTCTGATTAAGAGTCGGAATTTAAGACGTTTGGTATTCTTCTAATAGAAGAGAGGAAAGCCTTCCTTTTCTTTCCACTGCTTTTATTTCAGTACTTATTTTGAGAGTAAGTCTCAAAAATGAAGAAAAAACTGGGAATTAGAGCTGAGTTACCAAAAACTTTGTTAAGTCTCATCTAATCTTTATTATCAACTCTGAAAAGACTACTTTTGGCTTTCATTGCCTTAATTCTGAAGTGAGTCCTTACAACACAAACCTTAGCGTAACGTAAAGTAGAGAATGAAATTCTGGTCGTCAATAAAGAAGAGGTATGTTTTAGAGTTGTGTCAGAGCTATGTCTACGGTTTGATTGTATATTTACAACACATGCGATCAGTCCTATTATGTGGCAAAACATAACACACGAATCCAATACCAGAAAAACCAGAAAGTAAACGGTGAGCCATTGCCTATGCTCTCACTCTCGCTCTCTCTCACTCTCTCTACGGCTAATCTATGGTTACATAAGAAGAGCGACCGATGCTTTTGCATGTGTGCTGATCGATACCGCACAGACACAGACACATATTGAGAACATCGTGGTTCTCTCTATTCTAGTTAATTGTAGTCAACATATTATATATATAGATGTGTGGCTCAGCATATAGTATATGAGCTTTTATTCTGTATTTATGGTTGTGTTAAAGCGAATGACTGACTCTCACTATAATTACAAAATTGTAGTCAAACACAACGTAAACAAAAAAAATCCAAAATAAGTCAATGTTTTCCCATTTATTTCATATCTCTATTAATATCTCTATTATATTAGCATTAATTCTAATGAATCATTAATTTTTGTTATTAAAAAATTACCTTGATCACTTATTATTTAAGAAAGTCCTTTTTCTCATTAAATTAAAATAGATTAAAATTCTAAAGTAGGCTTTAATCTAGTTAATTTTTTTCTAAACCAGTAAAGATAATTATCAATAATCTCAGTCGACACTAATTAAGGTTTCCAAATGACGTAGGTAGTTCCTATTAGATTTGGTGGAAATGTACCAGGATTAATCTGTTATATTCTCACTAGAGATATTGATCCATGGTCAAAAAGAAAAGTCAATCGATATGAGCACTATATTAGATAAGTCTTTGTATTATATAATCGGATGTTTTTATCTGAAAAACAAATGAAATTTTTGGTGATAAATTAGCTTGGTAACATAAAATGACGCATGATATTAATAGATGACTGTTGTAATATGTGCTAGATCAAAAGGTCATGATATAGAAACTGAGTGTATTTCAAATGAAAAATAAATTTACTGATCATTTGCTTTGAGTGTAAATAAAGTAATCTAGTTAATTTAAAAGTAGCAAATTATCTAGGAATTAGAAAATTTCTTTTCATCTAGGAGCTTTTATTTCGATTAAACTGATAAGTGTGAGCTAAAGTTAATCTAGGTGAGTTTAATTTAAAAAATTTATTTAGCATTTGATTTAATGCATTCAATTGAAGAGAATATATGTTCAGTATTTAATTGAAATTGATTTAAGCACAGAATAAAATTGTTCCTTGCTTAGGGACAGGAGTGCAGAGCCGTGAAAAAATTGCTGCCGTTTCAGTACTCTTGGCGTAAGGTTTTAGTTAATTAAGTTTTTGTGTGCGAACAGCACTTGAGTGCGAACTCAGTGCCAAAAATAAATTAAAGCATCAAATGTTTAATTCTTGAGCTCTGTTTCCAACATTAATCTCATTAGTTATGCGGACTTTCTTTACCTTTGAATTTGAGGCCATTATTTATTAAAAGGAAAAATTTTTTAAAGACAAATAATGACTGAATGAACACTAAAAAGTAAAGCCAAACGAACACAGAATAAGACAATAAAAAGAGATGAGAAAAATGTCTTCAGAAAACGAAAATTTTCAGACAAATGTTTAGCAAATATTTGAATTTCAAACCGAACGCATAATTTCTATTTCGAAGGCATTTTCTGGGCATCAAATCCAAAGCCATAACAAATGTTTGCCCAAACGTTTGTCTTAGAAATTTGCACAACTTATTAGACAAAATCCAATAAAATGTAGTGAAAATAATCCCACAAAAGAAATTTATTTTAATTCCGCTAAATCTCTCTCTCTCTCTCTCTCTCTCTCTCTCCCTCTCTCCCTCTCTCTAAGAACTCTCTTTAATTTATTCTTTATCTAAAATATAATAAATTTATGAAAAGTTTTGATCAAATGATAGATATTATTAACGATAGAATATTCAGATAAATGGATGAATGAATGAATGAAAGTGTAATTTAAATGTGAAATACGATATGAAACGAAAGAATCGATTAGAGGAAAGAGAGAGACAATGAATTAAAAATAAGTTAATAATCATATGAAACGTAAAATAGCAACAAATAATTATTGCGATCATTATTTTAGTCGTTATCTATAAATGTAAGACTGAATTATAATAGCAGTGGTCTTACATTTCACTGATTGAAATAATGGTTATCTCTGTGACAACCATTTTTAATATCATATTATATACACTCATAGCTAAACTGTTTCTGGTAATTGTATGCCTCTGTGCCCAACCTATTATTGGTCTGCCTTTTCTCTGCCAATCTTTGGCTTCTCTTCTCTATATGTCTGTTCTCTTCCTGTTTTTCATTTCTCTTTATTCAACTTATTGTTGACTATTATTTGTTTTTGAGACGACTCTCTATTAGAAGTATACCAATCAATGGCTTATTGTCTTCTCTTTTTCTTTTTATTATTCTTTTTGCAAGTGAACACCACATTCTATGGCTGAGCTATGTCTGAGCTCTTTCTTAGCTCTATCTGTGTGTCCCTATTGTATGCGTTGGCTCTGAAAAGCCGAAACATTGGCTAAGAGTGAGTCTAAGGCTCACTGAATACAAAGTCAAACACAACAACGAAAAAAAGGGATTCAATGGTTTGTCTTATCGAATGTATGGCAGAGGGAAAGACCATAAATCAGTTTAGTGGACATTTCGATGTTCTGATGTAGTCGTTACCAACACAACACTCCTATGAATGCACTCTCTATTCCGTTATAACAAATAAACCTTTGATTGCATTCAAATTTCAAATCAGACAAACAGTTGACGAAAAAAAAAGTCCATTTCATTGTGAATTCCACTCTTGATATTAGAGTAGAGCTTCCATTAGTGGAAATACATATCACACAGAATGTGAATCATGAGTCGCATCAGAAAAAAACTAATAATTTTATTGAATTAATTTAATTTTCATGAAATTTACGCTAAAATAGAGGAAAGAAATGCTCTTTTCATAGGAAACAAGAAAAATGATTTGATTTTGAAAATTCTTGAATAGAATAGAATAGTAGAGAATAGTCGAGTGATAAGAAATATAGTGGAAAACCAAAAGAATTTGAATGAAATTCAATATATGTTTCCTTCGTTTGTAAACTTTACTACAAGTAATGCATTGAATCGATATTTTTCTTTTGCAACAAATTTTTACATTACTTTTACTTTACATTTACTATACTTTACTTATCCTTCAAATGAATATCTTTTTTCAAATGTAGAGCCAACAGAAAAAATGAGTGAAATTAGTTTTTTTTTGCGAAAAACTTTTTTTTTATTTAATGAAAGCATAAATTTTAGATGAGATCCAAATGAGTTGATTTAATGCACAGAATAACATCAATGAAAGCGTCAAAAATTTCTCCAACGTTTTAAGTGTAAGCAATTTTAGCATCGATTATATTATGGGTGGAATGGATGGGAGAGGGATAGAGAGCTAAGGGGAGAGAGAGTGAGGGAGAGAGTGAGTCAAGAATTCAGATGTCGGTTGACTTAATTCACATTTAATATGATTTAAAGCTAAAGGAAATGCAGTTCTAATTAATTGAATAATATTTATAGTGAGTGGGCTCTCGATTCTCAGGAAATAAGTTTAGATTTTTTCCGTATTTCTTATTCCTTTCCATTTCTTTTAACGATATGTAAAGTTAACATTAAATAAATCATTAATCAGATGTGGAAATGGTTTCCTATTTATTTGAGCAAGGTTATTATTTGAATAGTAAAAATAAGAGCAATTTTCAACTGTTTTTAATGTTCTGGCATTTTATTTGTGACTTAACTCTTGGTATTTCAATTCTTAGTACTTTTTGGCATTTGAGTCATATAAACAAAAAAGTCAGTGAATTCTTTACTCAAATATTGACTTTGGAGTGGTTTTCACCGTTTCTTTCAAAATGTTATACAATCTGTTAGTAAATGAAATAATATGTGAAATAAGTGTAAGTTATTTGAAGTAACGACACATTTTGTTGGCCTCACATATGAAACGGCATAATTGGCTATGACTTGAGCTCTGGCTCTGCACTCAAATGACACTTATCTGTAAAGCAAGTGATTGTTTAGATGAAGACCAATATAGACAGACATAACGCAAATGTATCCGAAACGTCAATTTGGGTAATGAGTACTGAATATTATGATCGGCCAACAAAACTCTCATAAAGTGAAGTACCGCTAATGTAAGGCTATTTCATACTCACATAACTTATATAAGAACTGGGATTAGATGTCTGTTCGCTTTACTCATAGCACAGAATTAAACATTTATTCGCCATTTTTGCCAAACAAATCAAGAAAGAAGGGATGCATTAAATATATTAATAACAGACACATGAATGCAGATTAACATAGATAACCAATGGTTGCCAATGGCCTCCCCCTTGCACATAATCAAAGCTCTACCTTGCACATTTTCAACAAATCACTCCCTTAAGAGCTATAATTTTATTCGCTTCGATTCTCTTCACATGAATTTTAAAGGAATATACGGATCAAACTCTGGGGAATTCTCAAGGAATTGACCCGTATTATTGTTAGTAAGCTATCAAATAATGGCTCTCTGGTCACTACTGACAGGTGGACCACTTTCTTTCCTTGTTTAGATGTTTTCATCAAGACAAAACAACAATAACAATGAGCGAATAATAGATTAGAATATGGAAACATTTGATAAAAGCCCTGAGCGAAGCACAGATACTGTTTTGATTGTTTTCTTGATTTTAATGAAGAACTCAATTCTGTGCTCTTAATATAAGAATCACATCTGTTGTATAAATCCCTACGGATTGGATTAAAAACATAATTCTTTTCTCATTTGTTTAGTGAATAATAAATATTATGTAATGAAAAGCGTTTCAAATAAAAAGAAATACTTTTTTCTAAAGAATTGATAGAAAACTGATTTTTAGATTTATTTCTTGTCTTTCAGTTCATTCAGAACTGAAAAGACTAATAGATATATATTTATATATTAGACATTCATTGAGTCGACTATATTTTTATTCTGTTCATTAGTTATATACTGTAAGCGAGTGTTCGATAGCAAAGGGAACGGCTTTCCCTCAGAAAATCATTTTGAAAATAAATTCGGAGAAAAGTTTGTGAGACTTCTCTTGAATTTGGATTTAGGGCTCAACCAAAATGCTATTCAAAAAGCGATGAACAAAATATTCTGTGCAATACTGAAGATTAGTATTGATTTCATTTGTCACTCCATGTCTTATAGTGGAACTGTTCGGCCAATACTTGCATTTGAAGAGGGCTTAAGGCAGAGTTCGAGTGGAGTATATTTCCATTTTAATCTTGCAACATTCATTTTTCAAAGCCAATAAAAGTGAATTGTATCTCATTTAAATAATTATGACCAAGAGCATATCTAAAAAGTATAACTTCTAGAAAATTGTGATAACTTTATTGGTGGTCATCCCTGAATGTAATCAAAGACATTATTCGCTTCAAATTTATATCAAATGTTCGTCGAATCAAATCATTTATCGATTTTGTCCTCATTTTCAAAGAATAATGTATTGAATGAATGAATGAATTACTGATTTTTTTAGCCAATGAGTTGAAACACCAAAACATTAGAGACAAAGGATTTAATTCACAATTAGCGTCGGTTTTCCCCTCCGTCTCAGAGACTGATATAAAGACAGAGTAGACCTGAACTCTTCACTCTTTATTCACAACAATAGTTCTCAGTATTGGGTTCTCTGAAATTATATTAAATACAAAAAGGAAGCACAGAATCAATATATTCGGCGCACATTTGTTTTCACTTCTAGTTTTCGGTATCGATTGGCTTCTTCTCAATGTGTGAGAACTAACACTAGATTTGTTCCGAAAAAAGAGTCCGTAGTTTTTCTTTATTATATGGCTTTCATTTGGAACTAAATTTAATTTTTAAATAAACAAATCAATACTTATTTTGAGACCAATTCTCTCATTCTTTAATCATTTGAATTGCAATTCAAGTGAAGACTATTTCTAAATAATATAAGAAATTCTTTCTTTTGACAATTGGTTAGAATGAGAACAAGTAGTGTCTGTTTTTTTTCTTAAATTGTACTTGATCATAAATCATAGATGAGAATCGATTTCAAGTCCAGACATTGTATTTGTCTGTTCGATGAGAGTCGAGTCTTAACGTCTGCTCTTTAAATGAGTATAATTTAGTCTAAAATATGAGTTCCCAATACATCAAACTTTGAAAGAATTCCTTCCGATTACTTCAAAATGATTTTAAGCCATCAATTATACTGAACTCCATATGAATATATATTGAACCAGAAAAATGATCTGGCTAAATTAATTCTTGCCTGATTGAGAACTCAAATATTTATGTTCTATTTTTTGAGCAAGTACATCTCTGTGTATATTTTTTGATGAAAGCATTTTTTTATATTAAATTTAAATGTCAACAGAACTGAAGTGAAGTCAAACAGAAAATTGAAGAATAATTGTTAGTCGACATGAGATTAGAGTCGGAGAAAGGCATTTCCCAATTGACTGTCGACTGTCAGTCCTTCCCATCATTGCTTTCTCTCATTTATAGTAACCGAAAGAGTTAATAAAATTTGATTTTCGCCTTCATTTTCAAACTGATATACAGGTTGTGAGCACTGAATGTCATTCTATATTAGGAGTCGTTTAAGATTGTGTTCTATCCTTTCAGAGGAGTTTTGAAATTTATGTGCAAAAAAAGTTAAGCCCAGAATAAGAGAAGAACACTTTTGCTCAGCACAAGAATTGCGAACAAGAAATTCAAAACATAGGCTTAAATGTCAATTAGAGAGATATTGGCTCAGAATAAAGAACTAATGGCTCAACAAAAATGTTATAACTATTGATGTATTGCCATAAATGTAATGTCGAAAAGTGTGCTTAAAATTATCTTCAAAGAAGGGGACGACTTGTTTTATATTAGATTTTATGGTCAAATGAGCCGCGAGTCATATTAATAGCACTGGTGTTACAAACCCTTACAAATCCCAATTCCCGGAAATAATTAAGAATTGAAATGCTTTTATTGTGAAGAAAACTGCAATTCTATGCTTTTCTGGTTACTGTCTTTCCCATCATTTCACTTATTCTGTGCTATCAATGACTTTCATATGGACTATGTTTGCGAAGACTTGGTCTCAGACCTCAATCATAAGCAAACAAATAAGTATACGCACAGCATATGAGTAGAAATTCAAGACTAAAAATACAATTTTCTTCTAAATTCAATAAATGATAGAATTTTATATAAAGAATGTTATTATGTTTCAAATAAAACATTATTTCATATGATTTTCATATATTCCTTCTCTCTCTCTCTCTCTCTCTCTCTCTCTCTCTCTCTCTCTCTCTCTCTCTCCTCATTCTTATTGAAGGAGTCGTCAAATATTTACGATAAAAAATGTTATATCAAATGTTTGTCTCTCTTAGAGTCAGTGATACTCAGACATCACTTATAGATAATATATATGTGGCATAGAATTTATATATAACTTTTAGGATATATTTATATCCTTATGAAGAAAAAGTCGGACACAAAAATCAATAAAATGTGATTTTCTATTTGGTTAATACACTTATTTGTCATCAAAACTAATAAGCTTTAGAAAAGAGTACAGAATATTTTTGAGACCAAAAAAGAAAAATAAGTGAAAAAAAGAGATGAAAATCATTATTGAACTCTTTGTGAATGCATTGTCTGTGTCTCTAAAAATGAGACCTAAAAATAATAATAATCTGATTAAAGATTTTGTTTGCTTTTTATTTGCGCTTCGATTCTATCAGAAGAGGTCTTTCATATCATAAAATTCAGTGAACAAGAAATGAGTACTAATTTTTAGAGACAATATATTTCTATACTCTCTCTTATGGCCCGAATATAAATAATTTTACGATTCACTGAAACTTTAATAATGAATTAATTAAGTAATGAAAAGATATTCACTTATTATTATTATTATATGAAATCTCTTGTCTTTCCATTCAATGGGAAGAATACAACTCTTTTTCAATGAATACATTTGGAAAACAACGAAATAATTTAATTGGATTTTAGATTCAAAATAATTGCATTCTTATAATAATCGCTCAGAATAATGATCTTGGATTGTATTCTAGGTTATATTAGTGGAATTGTGGCTTACCTTTAGTCGGAGGCGTCCAAAATGATAAGAAAATGAAAGATATTTGTAATATAATACATGACTCAAACCATGTCATCATATTATTTGTGTTCATTTATTTTCCATTATTTCCAGATCTGATGTTTGAGTGTTTAATGTATGCAATGGTTTATCGCATGGAAAGAGTTGTCTCATAATAGCAAAAGTCGAGTGACATTCAATTGATATCAAACTTCAAACAAATGTCAAATCCTTTTGAGTGTTGAGTTGTTTGACACCAAAAACCACAACAAAATTGAGTCAAAGAATAACTTTTAATTTCTAATAGTCTTTCATTTGATTTAAAGTTAACTAAAAATCATTTAATTAATGCATTATTTGTTCGCAAAATTGGATTCTTTTGTCGCAAAACAGATATTTTTGTTAATCATTTGATGGTCTGATGTCTGAGCAGACTATCAATACATATGATTCAGAGCTCTTTTTACATTTGAGCTCATAATTGTAACTCCGAGACAACAACTGTGCTATGTTTTGAACGCATACTCACAGCCGGCGAGCGGTGACCGGACTCTTCACTTGTGATGAGTTGTAGTGCATGCGTTCATTCTGTGCGGTTCTCTCAACTATTGATACCTTAGAAGAAAACAATGAATTTCTAGTCATCTGTCGGCACAACTCTTAACTATTATTATAATAAAAACTACAATACACTTGACAATACACTTGCAAGTTTTATGAACATAGCCGTACGGATACTTTTGTTCACAAAACCTGGTCACTTCATAAAACCAAAGTGTTTATTATAAATTTATACAAAAATTAATGCAATGAATATTATACACTAGCTATTGAAGAATAAGCACTAAATTTTGTCTTTTTAAGGATTTAGACATTTTATCACTTATTTTTTGATTAAATTGTGATAAAAATCTTCAAAAAAAATCAGTTATTAACCAAAGTTAAGTTAAATATAAAATTTGAAATTAAATTATTAATATTAACTTCAAAGAATAGCTCTAATAGCATATTATTATAGATCAATCACTTTTTTGTTAATAACTTTGGTTTAAGTTGAGATAATTCAACGAAATTTCGTACACTTATACAGTTTGATAATTTGCATTGAATAAACCTTGATTCATTAAAATTGGTTAAAAAACCTTTAAACTGGATCAATTAGAATTTGTAAAAATTTGAACTTTACAAGCTGATTTTATCTGTATTAATAGGAATATTGAAAAACAAAATTACACGTATCGACTCTTTTTTTATATACTTTATAATTTTATAAAAGAATTTCTTATTACCTATTTAGAATTTGAGATATAAACATCATTGATTTATAGAATATTTGTACTAGATACTATAATAATTTTAGTGTAGTTATATTGGTGTTAAAATTCCATAGTTGAGAATTAAAGGAAATTTTAAAATTCCTTTTCTTCAAGTTTTTATGGTCAAAAAACCAGAAAACCCCTTTTCTAATTAACTGTATGTTTTAAGAAAAGTTTGTATTAAAACTCAAAATCGTTAGTTCATAAAACTTGACTTATTTTAATATAGACATACAGTTGAGGACATAACTACCCCGAGTCACTTAAACCTTCATAATTATAGAACAGATTGATAGATCTTAAAGC